>PVKP010004241.1:0-99750 GCA_004027715.1 Plecturocebus donacophilus | reverse complement strand
CCCTTAAAGCAGTGCATTCCATTTTGGCATAGGGTGTGTCTAGAAATATCATCTAGAAGCAAGGCCTCAAATGGGGACCTCAGGACTCTGCCTGGTGCCATATCCTACCGTGGCTGAGCTGGTATCCAAGTTGCAAGACAAAATTATCTTTACTTTTCCATCTCCTCACCTCAGACAGCGGGAAGGGGTCTCTCTGGGCTGTGCTGCCTTGGGTTGGGAGAAGGGGAGTCACGCGCTCCCTTGGCTGCCTCAGCTGGTTTCCCACTGGGTCATGTGCCTCCAGCTCCACAAGCTTCAAGCTCATCACAACAGCAGGACTTACCCAGGAATTGCAGGCCTAGACTGCCTTTCAAGTTAATTAGGAACCCAGAGCCCTTTAGCTCACAGTGGTAAGACTTAGTGGAATTCAGGTTCCAACCACTGAGTTGCCCAGTTTGCCCCTGGCTAGTGCTGGTCTGAATGCTCCCTCGATAGGCATCAGCTGAGTACCACCTCCTGTTGCTTTCTGCTCTAACAGGGCAGCACTGGGTTCCAATGAAAATTCCCATAATCATTGCTCTCTCCCTCTGTCAATTGCATGGATTCCTTCACCACAGCACATGGTTGCTGCCATGGTGTTGGGGAGGGGTGATATCAACAATTCAAGATGATATTTCTAACCCTCTTCAATGCCTCTTTTATTGGTAGGAATCATGAAAAGGTATTGTGATTGCTCACCTGATTTTTGGTTCTTATTAACGTGTGTGTGTGTGTGTGTGTGTGCGTGTGCGTGTGCGTGCGTACGTGCATGCACACGCGCGCCTGTCTGTGGATGGGTAGTTGTTCAATTTGGTGTTCCCGCAGGACTTACAGAGTGCTACCCATTGAAATACTTTGCTTTCCACACTTGGTATCAGATGTTGCCATCAGGCCATGCTGAAATCATACGGTTAATTTTCAACTTGTTTCCATCATGGTTTTACTTAGAAACATCTCATGTAATAACTGAGATAGCAATGTAATTGGAAATTCAGACACTTAAGCTTTTTAAATAATGTAGACCTTTAATGATTTTTACAAGCACTATTTCAGAAATGACTGTGTTTTATAACTTAAGGAGAAATCACAAACTAGGAAGCTGCAAGATTCAGTAAAAAACAAATACCTCAAGCTATTCTCATCAAATGGAGTTAAAAAATTGTGGAGTCTTCTTGTTTCCATAAAACAATTTTGTTAAATAATAAATTGACTAAAATTTAATACCATTTTACAGATTGTCTAATGAATTGAACATGTTAACATTGCACATTTTTACAGTTCATAATATTTTCTTACAACTTTAGATTTGCATTTTTACTTTACTGTTCTGAATTTTGAAACACATCATCTTGATAATACTACAGAATTCTCAGCTGTGTGACTATTTAAATGAATTTTATGCAGTCCAGTTTAAGTACAGAAGTAATGCCATTATTTAGGTCATTTATTCTAAAATTTGCACCTTTAAAGAGAAAAAGCAGATAAGATTGTTCTGTATTCACCTGACTATACTATTGAACACTACAATTTATTACTCCTATCTAACTGTATTTTTGTGCTTCTTAACCAACCTCTCTTCATTCGCCCTTCCTACTATCCTTGCAAGCCTTGATAACCAGTATTCTACTCTCTCTCTATTCTATAACTTAAATAAAATTATGAAATAATTACAGTAATGCATGTGATTTAGTAACCTTTTGAAAGTGTGCATATGGGTGTCCATTGTATAACATTTTTGTTGTTTGTAATACTTCATAATACAAATATCTTAGGAAAGGCCTGCCCAAGAGATATCAACACTGGCATTCTTATATCTACCCATGGTATATCATTGTCTGTAACTGGTATTGGCTGACATAGTTATAGCTAGATTCAAACTTGAGTTCTCATTGGGACAATTTCTATCACCAGAAGAGAAAAATATATAGACAACACAAACACTTAGAAACAAAATTTATCATTGATAAGGGAATTTGAAAGATAGTCATTGGAATAAAGCTGAATATTTCACAGTGATATACATTTATTCACTTCCTTAACAGGTGCAGTAACTCGGTCACTCGATTCAGATTATCTCTGGACTCTATTTGTCTGAAGCACAGTGTCTGTCTTTAGGTAGTTTGAAAAAAGCATGCATCAACTGTGTAAATGTTTCATAGCTACTGTCCTTCATTTCAGTATGAAACAAGTTTTTCCAAACTATATATTTTTTCCAAGCTGTTTTAAAAGTTTTTGAGACTGAGGATCGTTTAAATAAACTTTAAAAACATTTTAGTGACATTCAAGAGTAACTGTTGAAGTACTTCTCGGAGAAGAAAAACAAAAGCATTTTTAGAATTCCATACACATTGAAGTCACTAGAGCATTTCAATACAAATTTTTATTAAGATAACATACAGCTTTCTGTGACTGCTATTTAATCAAATTTAGGAGTTTCTAAAATAGAAGACATAGCACGATCATAAAAATCTTATGCATGAACTTTTGGATTCTGATTTTGAAAAAGTACTAAAATGCAATCTTATGTTTTTAAATATTGCCTAGAAAGAAACATTTAAATATTTGAATTACAAGGTCAGTAGCTTCATTATTGAGCCACAGTAAGCAGATTAAAAATTTGTTAATTTTTAAAGATTATCAGAGGAAATTTCTTCACTTTTCTGACCAATTTGGGCAAGCACAGATAGGACAGCCTTGAGCAGACTCTGCCCTGTGGACCTGGTTCTGACTTACTATGGCTGTGGCTGCTCTACCTGTACTGAATCCTATTAGAAGGAACCTGATCTAAAGAGATCTGACCAGACTAGATTCTCTATGCTTTTAATAACCTGTGTTAACAAAGTAAAGCAAAAGCAAATACAATGGTCTCTGGTATGGCTGGCTCTAGGTAAAACTGCAAAGTAGGCAAGCTCTCTTCACCTTCCTTTCTGAAATTTCTTGTGCCTTTAAGGTACCCAGGACCTCATTTGGTAGACTCATTGCCCAGCTCTCCGTTCACTCCACTGCCCTCCCCAACTTTTGATTCTTAAAAATATCTCCTTGTCCTTTGTATGCCTTCCTAAGGAGCTGAGTATTAACAGAAAAAATAAAGACAAGAGTGGTTCTTGTGTTACTCCATTTCGAAAATGAAGGCATTTAGAAATTTTGTATTTCAAAAACTGAATGACTAATTAAAGTAGAAGAATACTGACGTTGGTCAGCTGACCGAAGGACAACATATTTTGAGGGCAGAAGAGGTTTGCCTAGCAGCCATCCTGCTCAGGCCCTATATGGGTCATACAAAATCTCACACATTGCAGTTGTTTGCAAGATCCTTTATAGAAGATTACAGGTTATGAAACCATGAAGATAGGAACTGGTTTTGTTGTATATTCCCTTATCGATGATAAATTCTGTCTCTAAATGTTTATGTATTTTATTTTTCTAGTGATAGAAATTGTCCAAGTGAGGACTCAAGTTTGAATTTAGTTTTAGCTGTGACATCCTGTCTCATTTTCAGACAGTGAAATTCAATGGGTAGATATAAGAATGCCAGTGTTATCTCTTGAGCATTTATTTTCTAAGTTAAATATATTTGTATTATGAAATATTACCAGCAGAAAAATGTTGTTTATTTGCATCACATTTTCCTATAACTTCAGAACTTTATGTACTTGGCATGTTTTCAGATTAAGCTAACTTTATTGAGGATCTTGATGTATTTTTGTATTGTGTCTTAAAAGAAATTTTTGGTCTTCACATTATACTATGCTGGTAACTAATGGAGTATAAGAAAAAAAGACTGTGCTTTGTTCTTATAATAATATTCAATTTTTTCATATCATTTAAGGTTTGCCAGAGAAAGTGGGTCCACTGTGCTCTTAAAAAAAAAAAAAAATTCTAACATCCTAATTAACATTTAAATTAACATATTTAAATAAAATTTTTTTGGCCTAAACTTTTATTGATCATCATTTCAAATAGTAAGTACAGTTACTATCATGGCACAGAACATTTGAAATACAGAGTGTAAAATTGCTCAAGAATGCTTGGTCCCATATATCTTCCTTAGTATAAAAGATAAAGCCATAAACAGAAGTTTGCTTAATAAATATTTGTCTTTAAAATGATGAATTGTGGTACTTTGAGTCTCTGCTAATATCCCTAGGTACTTAAAAAAACGTGTAGAGCTGTTTGCAGGGTTTTATCTTGAGTGATGTGGGAAAACACATCATTGAATATTCATGAATGTACACAGAACACCCAGAACTTTGGTAAGAGGAGAAGAGACGAGGATCTGTAGTAGGCAGGAAGGGTGATGGTTCTGAAAGTGTCCACAGTGTAATCCTGAGAATGTGTTACCTTATAGATACATTAAAGAAAGGGCTTTAAATGAACGATTATCCTGGATTATTCAGGTGATTCAGCGTAACCTCAAGCTCCTTAAAATTGAAAGATAGATGCATAAAAGTCAGAGTCTGAGGAGGAGATGTGACGGCCGAAGCAAGGTCACATGATACAATGTGAGAAGGGTACCATCAATTTTTGCTGGCTTTGAAGATGAAGGAAGGAGAACATGAGTCAAAGAACGTGGGTGGTTTCTAGAATCTATAAAAGGCAAAGAAATGGGTTCTTTTTTAGAGACTATAGAAAGAAACACAGCATTGCAGACTTTGATTTTAGGCCAGTGAGATGTGGTCAGGCTGCTGACCTCTAAAACCTTAAGGTAACAAATTTGTATTGTTTTAAGGCATTAGCTTTGTGGAAATTTGTCATGGGAACAATATAAATCTGATATGAAATCTCAAAGAAATTCACACTCCTAATATTGAGAGAAATTCAAAATTTGAATTTTTTGAAGGGATTTCCTTTCTGGAAAGCAAAAGTAAGCCAGCATGGTAGCTTGTGCCTGTAATCCTAGTGCTTTAGGAGGCTGAGGTGGGAGGATCACTTGAACCCAGGAGTTCAAGTCCAGCCTGGGCAACATAGCAAGACCCCATCTTTAATAATGATAATAATGAGTGAATTAAAAATAAGAGGCAATGGCTAATGACACAAGGGAGTAGTAGAGGGCTTTGGGAGATAGAGAGTAATGATACAAATAAAGAGCTTGCACAAAGCAGAAGTATCTCAAAATTGAGAGCAAATGCATTGAAATGGCTGTAGCATAAAGTGGAGCTAGAAAACAGAGAGGACCCTGGAAAAATCAGGAGCTAGACTAAAAGATGCTTTATGCAACTACAAAAGGGTTTTGAATTTAATCAACATTTTAAATATGAGAGTTACTTGATTTTTAAAACATTAGTCTTGCTGTAGTGTGGATAATGAATTAACCTGGAATAGTACCGGAGGCAAAGAAACAAGGTAGAAGGCTATCGACATAATTTAGATTTTACCTTATGGCTGTAGAACAGTTAGGAGGAGGATAAAAATTTTGTGGATTTGAGAAATGTGAACTGTGCTAGCAAGTGAAGGAAGATGAGTCAAGTATAATACAAAGTTTCCTTGCTTGAGCAACCGAGTTACTTACTAAAACATGGCACAAAGAAAGGATGAGTTTTTGTGAAAGAAAGAGTCCTGTTTTGGAAATGTAAAATTTGACATGTGCTGGAGACATTTAAATGGAGGGAAACATTGGAAACCTAGGTTTAGACTCATAGGAAGTGAGTTTTAGGCTTGTCATATAGAGATGACAATTCTTAGTACATAGATGATGTTTGAATTTCAGAAAATGAAAACTTCGCCTGTGTGTATTAACATCTAGAGTGCTGCAAAATGACATTTACAGGATGAGTAGAAGAAGATAAAGAGCGATGTGCTGGTAAGCAAAGCTGATTCATAGACGTGTAGCATTTGCTAGTTTGCATGAGATAAACATTTCTATATTATTTTTGAGCTGCCAGTGTTACGTCATCGTGCTATTGGGAAGAGACTCACACACTTGGCTCTCTTGAATCAGTGGAGGCTGTTTCCATTATAGAACTGGGGAATTTAGGAGAAAGAGGCATTGCCAGTGAAGAATTACAAAGCATGAGAAAACCTATTAGGGACTTCGATTGTGAAAGAAAAGAGATGGGAAGCGCATGGTTGGTTCTGTTTTGTTTTGAGTTGAAGGAAGAACTTAGTAGATTTAAATGCTACTGATAAATAGCCAGTAGAGAGGAGAAGGAGTGAGTAGTTGAAAAATAACTCTTTAAAGAGTGATTGATCATGTGTAGGGGGAATTGGTAGAAATATGATCACAAGCACAAAATGAAAAGTTTGGACATGAAAAGGGTAACTCAAGTGAGGAGGCAGGAAGGGATAAATGCAGATGTCAGTGGGTTTATATATTTGTTGCAAGAACTTACAGAAGTTACTCTATTATACGTTTCCTGTTTTTCAGCATAATAGGTAAGGTAAAATTTGAGACTAAAGAGAAGGTGATGAAGATTGGAACTTAAAGATTCTAGTTTGGAAATAAGAGTTGCTTGGGAAGTGTTCCTTTGGTGAGGTCAGTGGCTATAAACTTACAGAGCCACAAGTCTATCTGGTAGCAAGATTTTCTCTAGTTGCTCTTAGATTGCAGAAGTAGACAGAGAGAAATCAGGCAGCTAAATTTCTATAGCACTGGCCTCTGTGAAATGGAATGGCAGAAGCCCAATGAGTTGTAGAAGTAGAGGAAATTGGTCAGAGAGACCTTCAAGATGAGATGTGAAATCTTTGTTGTATAGGGAAAGAGGTAAAGGTACATAAAGGCTGCTAAAAGCAGGGGAAGTAGGTAGATGAAGAGAGGTTTCTAGGTAAATAAAATAGCATAACATGGGAATAACTGATTAAGGATATTGGTGGCTCACACCTGTAATCCTAGCACTTTGAGAAGCCGAGGCAGGCGGATCACTTGAGGTCAGGAGTTTAAAACGACTGACCAACATGGTGAAAACCTACCTCTGCTAAATCTACAAAAAATTAGTGGGCACCTGTAATCCCAGCTACTGGGGAGACTGAGGCAGGAGAATCACTTGAACCCAGGAGGTGGAGGTTGCAGTGAGCCAAGAATTGCACCACTGCACTCTAGCCTGGGTGACAGCAAGACTCTGTCGCAAAATAATAATAATAATAATAATAATGGGAAAAATGTAAATTGTGGTCACAAAGGCCCAGGTCTAGATTTCAGAGGTAGACTTCACTTGAAAGATACAACTAGTGGGTGATCACGTGAGTGACTGCGTGGAGTACAGTAGAAAGTAATAGGAGGTGAAGTCAGAGAACTGTGAAGTCAGGAATATGTACTGGTTATTAATTTGTATATGGAAGTCACTGATGATGATGCTGGAAATTAGCTAAAGAAAAAGACTTTCATTTTCAATGAATGGATGATAGTTCAAGGGAGGATAAACAGTATTACATGAGTAATATGAGACTAAAAGTAACAAGGATTGAACTTGGGTTGGAGGAGGAATAACTCTTCGGAAGTAGCTGTCTTCCTGTTGTGTATGGGGAATGAAAACTCCAAGACAATATTTCGAGGGTGGGAGTCAGATTCTGGTTAAATCTACAAAGTAAAAGAGATAGCTGCAGATGTAGGAACTTAACTGCTGTATCCTGAAATGTCAATCTTAGAATTTTTAGAATTGTCTTAGAATTTTTCTCCTTGTCTGAAGAGTCATAATTTTAGGTTTGGAACTGTCTCAATGGATTTATTTTTATAACTTAAAAATGCACTCAAAGCTGGGCACAGTGGCTCACACCTGTAATCCCAGCACTTTGGGAGGCCAAGCTGGGCAGATCATGAGGTCAAAAGATTGAGACCATTATGGTCAACATGGTGAAATCCTGTCTCTACTAAAAATATAAAAATTTGCTGTGCATGATGGTGTGCACCTGTAAACCCGGCTACTCCGGAGGTATCACTTGAACCCAGGATATGAAGGTTGCAGAGAGCCAAGATGGCACCACTACACTCCAACCTGGTGACAGAGTGAGATTCCATCTTAAAAAAAGAAAAGTTCCCTCTATATGGAAGAGTAATACATATGCAGTATGCTATTTTTGTGATGCAAGGCTTTGGGAGGAAGAGCAGAGTTCAGAGGTAATTGGCACCTCTGTGGAAAAGCAAGGGGACATACAGAAGGAGGCATAGGAATTGCTAAAGAACATGTTTAGCTATAATACAACTTCTAAACTTAGACTTCTGGGATGAGCAGAGATACTCAAGGACTGCATGATCTCTCTTTGATTATTTCTAAATAACTAAATGGCCTTCTGTGCCTTGTAGCATTTATTATCTCCACTTTTAGTTGGCTATTAAATGGATGCATTGTTTTTATTAAAGCTATAATTTGCTTGTCTCTTCAAAAGTATATTTTGCCATTTTGTTATTGCTTGTTATCACTGCCCTCCAGAAAAACTGACACCTATATTAACACCAACTAAATTCATAATGAACAAAACTATTGTAGAAGTTAGTAAATTAATAATATTGAGTACAAAAGGCAGTGTCTTAAAAAAGCATTTCTTAGAGAAGATTCTCAATGCATTCATCTATTTAAAGTTTATGGGTTGCTTAATTGAATACTTGATATTGGAGAAAAAATGAACTATTTAGTCAAATTAATTATGTAAACAAGCTCTTATCTTCCATCTGATGAAAATGATTTTTAGAACACTTTAGATTTTGTGAATGCAGATGGCACTTCAGGTCATTCCTTCATAAGGTAGTTTATAAGGTATGCTTACCTTGTGTATTTTATGATAGTTCATAAAATTTCTCTAGTGATGGCAATGACCCAGATGCATAGGGAAGCATGCCATGTGCACAGGTATGTAGGATTATGTGTGTGGTGGTGCCAGTTCATAATACCAGGTCTGTTGCAGAAGACTGATAACATTACAAAGAGAAAAATGTGGAATGTGCTCAGGAAACATGAACATAAAGAGATATAAATTTAAAGAACATTGTTTAAAAATAGAAATATATTTTATCAATATTAAAAAGCACTAGAAAAAATAATTTTATTTACCCTTGAAAAATTATGCTATCATGGTTTTTGGGTAGTATTTAATTATTAATTGATTTTCATATTTTAGGCTTTAAAGCCAAAATATTGATAACATTATTATCAATATTTGCTCATCTAGACTTACTCCCATAAACAGAAACTTAGAAGAGGTAAGCCCTAAAGTATTTGCTATCATTTAAAAATACATATTAAGCTAGTCCTTTAAAACGAGTCCTAAGTGTATAAGAATTTCAATTAGTAAGTTAAAGCATATACAACGCTCAGAAGGGTGTCTCATGTACAGAAGCAGCCAATTCATGTTAGCTATTGTTGTGATTCTTCATACATGAAACAATTCATAGAACGTTTTGTCTGACAGTATCACCGAATGTTGAGCAATGGGAAACTTAATAATGTTAAAAATCTTCAGCATTTTCTTATTAGAGCAATACTATCATCTTTGTACATTGACCTTTGACCTGTTGAGCTTTCATTTCTACTTGCCTTTGTAATGCATATGTCTTGCTATGCAAATAACCTAGCAAACCTCTTGAAGAAAAAGTATGATTTATTCCTATTTCTGAATTCAACGTCTGCTTTAAAATACTATTTATAAGTGAAACTCAAAACACTTAACATTATTATCAATATTTGGTCGTCTAGAGTTACCCACATCAAGAGAAATTTAGAAAAGGGTAAACCCTAAAGTACTTGCAATTATTTAAAAATACATATTAAGGAGATACTGTATTACTTTGAATCTTAGAGACATAACATTTAAGTCATGAGATCTTGTCATTTCTTTGTTTTCTTCTGTTAGAGCAGTTCCGTAGAGTATCTTTTATGCCTTTGAAATTTCTTTTGAACCACTCCTTTTGATTATCCTTTCAAAAAAACTCAGGGTTATTACTTGCAAATGACAAAATTCATTCTGGCTACATTAAATAGAAAATAAATTTAATATTAAATATTTTCATTAAATGGAAAATAAATTTGTTAAATGAATGTTAGATCATTCACAGTAGTGGCATGGGCAGTGGTGTACTGATATTTTCTTTGGAATGACACAATTATTTTCAATAAGAATGATAAACTGAAATACTAATTCTGGCCAGAAAGTATACAGACAATGAAAACTGTTTTTGTTTCATTTTACTTTAAGTTCTGGAATACACGTGCAGAACGTGCAGGTTTGTTATATAAGTATATATGTGCCATGGTGGTTTGCTGCACCTATCAACCTGTCATCTAGGTTTTAAGCCCCACATGCGTTAGATATTTATCCTAATACTCATCTATTCTTGCCCCTCATCCCCTGACAGACCCTGGTGTGTGATGTTTCCCTCCCTGTGTCCATGTGTTCTCATTGTTCAACTCCCACTTATAAATGAGAACATGCAGTGTTTGGTTTTCTGTTCCTGTGTTAGTTTGCTAAGAATGATGGTTTCCAGCTTCATTCATGTCCTTGCAAAGGACATGAACTCATTCTTTTTTATGGCTGCATCATATTCCATGCTGTACATGTGCCCCATTTTCTTTATCCAGTCTATCATTGATGGGTATTTGGGTTGGTTTCCAGTCTTTGCTATTGTAAGTAGTGCTGCAATAAACACATATGTGCATGTATGTGTCTTTATAGTAGAATGATTTATAATCTTTTGGGTATGTACCTAGTAATGGGATTGCTGGGTCAAATGGTATTTCTGGTTCTAGATCCCTGAGATATCACCCCACTGTCTTACACTCAGAAGCCAAGCAGGGTTTGCCCTGGTTTGTACTTTGTTAGGAAAAAACTTTCTTTTATTGAATTTTGAATATATAACCATGCCAGTAAAATTTTTTAAAAGTGAAAATTTAAAAATAGATAATGCAATACAAAAAGGAAAAAGCTATAGATTGATACTTTTTAAAGACATGAATACATTTCTTTAAATGTTGAAAATTTATGCCTGTATATTATTATGCCATAATAATGAATGACATTACAATTTGTTTTCAATAATGAACTCTGGAAAACTTGTCAAAGATTTCAAAACAGATTTTCCTTGCATATTCATATTTGAAAATGAATTTATACATTTAAGTAGGGTATCAGATTTGTTAATCTGTCATCACTCCTAATTGATTAAAAACATTTTTTAAAATCATAGATTCGGGGGTAGATGTGCAGGTTGCTTACAGGAGTACATCGAGTAATGTTGGGTTTTACTTCTAGTGAATGCATCACCCAAATAGTAAATACTGTATCCAATAGGTAGTTTTAAGAACTCACTCTCCCCCATTGAGAATCCACAGGATATATTGTTTCTATCTTTATGTCCATGTGTACTCATTGTTTAGCTTCCCCTTATAAGTGGGAACATTTGGTATTTGATTATATGTTTTTGTGTTATTTCAGTTAGAGTAATGGCTTCCAGCTGCATCCAGGTTGCTATGAAGCACATTTCATTCTCTTTTTTGTGGCTGCATAGTATTCTATAGTGTATATAAGCCAAATTTTCTTTGTCCAACCCACCATTGATGGACATGTAGGTTGATTCCATGGCTTTGTTAGTGTGAATAGTGCTACAATAGGCATAACATTGTAGATTAGTTTATGATACAATGATTTTTTTTTTCTTTACATAGATACCCAGTAGTGGGATTGCTGGGTTCAATGGTGGTTCTGTTTTTAGATCTTTGAGAAATTTCCTTACTGTTGTCCATAGGGATTGTACTAATTATATTCCCACTTGCAACATACAAGTGTTCTCTTTTCTCTGCAACCTTGCCACTATCTGTTATAACTTCTTAATAATAGCCATTCTAATTAGTGTGAGATGATATCTCATGGTTTTAATTTGCATTTATTGGATTATCATTGAACATTTTTGTCATGTTTGTTGGTTGCTTGTATAATTTCTTTTGGGAAGTTTTAGTTCATATTCTTTGTCCACATTTTTAAGGAAGATACTTGTTTTGTTCTTGGTATTTAAGTTTCTTTGCCTAATTTCTATAGTTTCCATGCATTCAACAAATGACTAATAATAGTTAGAACTAATAGTACCCTATCAGTCCTTTATTGGATGCATAATTTGAAAACATTTTTTTCCATTCTGTAGATTGTCTGTTTTCTCTTTTGATTAAGTCCTATTCATTTCTCTTTGTTTCTGTTTTATTTGCTTTTGAAGTCTTAGTCATAAATCACTGGCCTAGGCCAATGTTCAGAAGAGTTTTTCCTAGGTTTTTTCTAGGACTTTTCCAGGGTTAAGTCTTATATTTAAATCTTTAATTCAACTTTAATTAGTTTTTGTATATGGTAAGAGGCAGGGCTCCAGTTTCATTCTTCAGCATATGGCTAGCCAGTTTTCCCAGAATCATTAAAGAGGGTGTCCTTTCACAATTGCTTATTTATGTTGACTTTGTTGAAGATGGGTTGGTTGTAGGTATGTGGCTTTATTTCCAAGGTCTCTAGTCTGTTCCATGTAACTTTCTGTCTTTGTACCATGCTGTTTTGATTATTATAGCTTTGCAGTATAGTTTGAAGTCAAGCAATGTGATACCTCTAGCTTTGTTCTTTTTGCATAGAACTGCTTTGACTATTTGGGCTCATTTTTGGTTCCATAAGGATTTTATAATAGATTTTTTTTCTAATTCTGTGAAAAATGATGATAATTTGATAGGAATTGAGTCAAATTTGTAGATTACTTTGGGCAGTGTAGTCATTTTAATGATCTGATTCTCCTCATCCATGAGCATGAGATGTTTTTCCATTTGTTTGTGTCATCTATATTTCTTTCATCAGTCTTTTGTAGTTATCCTTATAGAAGTCTTTCATCTCAAAATGTATTCCTAGGTATTTTGTTTTTGTGTCATAATTGTAAATGTGATTGAGTTCTTGATTTCTCAGCTTCAGTATTGCTGCTGTATAGAAATGCAATTGAATTTTTTGTATTAATTTTACATCCTTAGACTTTATTGTAGTAACTTACCAGGTCTAGGAGTCTTTAGGGTTTCCTAGCTATAAGATCGTGTCATCAGGGAACAGATATAATTTGACTTCCTATTTTCCTTTTTGGATGCCTTTTATTTCTTTCTCTTGCCTGACTGCTTTGGCTAGAACTTGTAGTACTGTGCCTAATAGGAGTGGTGAGAGTGGACATCCTTGCATAGTTCCAGGTCTTAGGAGAAACACTTTCAACTTTGGCTTATTCGGTATGATGTTGGCTATGGATTGCCATATATGGTTGTTATTACCTTGAGGTATGCTCATTCAATGTCTGGTTTGTTAAAGGTTTTTATTATGAAGGGATATTGGATTTTGTTAATAATGCCTTTTCTGCTTCAGTTGGGATGATCATATGGTTTTTGTTTATAATTATGTGTATTGGTGAATTACATT
Source organism: Plecturocebus donacophilus (assembly GCA_004027715.1). Taxonomy (NCBI): domain Eukaryota; kingdom Metazoa; phylum Chordata; class Mammalia; order Primates; family Pitheciidae; genus Plecturocebus; species Plecturocebus donacophilus. The sequence continues at coordinate 86,391 of PVKP010004241.1, read as the reverse complement.
TATTGATTTGCAAATTTTGAACTATCATTGCATCCCAGGAATAAAATCCGTTTGATTGTGGTGAATTATGTTTTGATGTGCTGCTGGATTCTATTTGCTACTATTTTCTGAGGATTTTTGTTTCTGTGTTCACAAGGGATAGTGGCCTGTAGTTCTGATTTTTGTTGTGTTCTTCACAGATTTTGGTTATCAAGATGATAGTTTTATAGAAGGAATTGGAGAAAAACCCCTCCTTTTTTATTGGAATAATTTCAGTAAAGTTGATACCAACTCTTCTTTATAAGTCTGGTAGAATTAGGCTGTGATTTAGTCTTGACTGGGTTTTATTGATTGGTAGATTTTATTTTAATTCAGTTGGTCAGCACAGAATTTAAATTCCTTCCCTGTCAACCTTAGGAGGCTGTGTGTTTCAGGATTTTACCCATTTCCTTCAGGTTTTCTAGTTCGTGCTCACAAAGATGCTCATAGCAGTCTATGAGGATCTTTTGTATTTTTGTGGTATCAGCTGTGACTTTGCATTTGTGATTTTTGATTGTACTTACTTGAATCTTCCCTCTTTTTTCTTGATTAATCTAGCTAGTAGTCTATCAGTTTTGTTTATTTTTTCAAATAATGAACTTTATGTATTGTTGACCCTTTGCATGATATTTTTTAATCTCAATTTTATTTAGTTCTGTTCTGATGTTTGTTCTTGATTTTCTTCTGCTAGCTTAGGGTTTGGTTTGTTTGTGTTATAGTTTTGTTAGGTGCAAAGTTAGGTTGTTAATTTGAGATATTTCTGTCTTTTTACTGTTGGCAGTGATCACTGTAAATTTTTCTTTTAACACTGCTTTTGCTATACCCCAGAGATTTTGGTAAGCTGTGTCTTTTTCTTTCACATTTTTAAAAAAATTTTTGCCTTTTGCTATTTATCCAAAAGTCATTCAGGAGAAAGTTACCTAGTTTCCATGTACTTTTGTCATTTTGAGCATACCTCTTGATACTGATTTCTAATTTTATTCCACTGTGTTCCAACATAGTGTTTGATGTAATTTTTATTCTTGTAATTGATTGAGACTTACTTTATGACCAAGCATGTGGTCAATTTTAGAGAATGTTCCATGCATAGATGAAAAAAATGTATGTTAACATGGTTGTTATGTAGACTCCTGGGTAGTTGTATATTAGGTCCATTGGGTCAAGAGTCAAATTTAAGTCTAGGGTTTGTTAGTTTTCTGCCTCAGTGATCTGTCTAGTGGTGTCAGTGGGGTGTTGAAGTCCTCTACTATTATTGTACACTTGTCTATCTCTTTTCTTAGGTCTAGTATTTGTTTTAAAAATCTGGGTGCTACAGTGTTGGGTGCATATGTATTCATGATAGTTAAGTCTTCTTATTGAATTAAACGCTTTATCATTATGGAATGCCTTTATCATTTTTTTTTAAACTGTTGTTGGTTTAATGTCTGTTTTATGTAATACAGAAAGAGCAACCCTTGCTTTTTTTATTCTCCATTTGCATGATAGAGTTTAATTTGTCCGTTTATTTTGAATCTGTGAGTGTAATGTGTGAGATGGGTCTCTAGAAGGCAGCAGATGCTTGGGTTTTGTTTTGTTTAAATCCAAGCTGTCTTTTGAGTGGACCATTTAGGCCGTTTATATTCAAGGTTAATATTGATATGTTAGGTTTTGTTTCTGCCATGTTTTTAACTAGGTGCTTTGTAGTCTCAATTGTCTAACTACTTTATAGTATCTGTAAACTTTATGCTTATATGTGCTTTTGTTGTAGGGCCAGTCTGGTGGTGACACATTCCTTTAGCCTTTGGATACTCCTCTGTGTAGACGAGGAGCTGAGCCCTGTCCCTCATGCAAGCCCAAGCAGCATGGGCTCACTTTCAGTGTGGGTGGAGCCACTGCAGAAAGCAGGAAAGACATTTCTTCCAAGGACATATGCGCCAGCCCCCAGTGGGAAGAACTGCTGGGTCTGTAACAGGGGGTGGGGTAGGATGGCAGGACATGACACCCTCTCTGTGATTGTGCATGGCTGTCAGGGCAGCCCCCTTCAGTGATTGGTTCCATGCCTACATTTCCTTTGTCCCAAGTAGGGCTTTGGCACACTGTGTTTCCTCCCCCTTAGGGCAAAAAGCCTTTTCATTAATTTTAACTTTCAGAGTTTCTTTCACATGGGTGACAGATAATGTGTACTTAGTATGTATATTTAAATATGCAGTTTTAGAGCTTTGGGACCTGACGTGGTTCAGACTACTTAAGATCCTTGACCACTTCTGGTATACAGTCTACAATTCAGTTGCTGAATTTTTACAGAGAAAAATAAAGCTGGAATTCATGGACCCAGAGGGGGTTCATATTTAAATAAAATACAGTATTGATAAAATAGTCCTTGTAAATTTTGGTGCTTGAAACAGATTAAACTGTTACTGAATGTTAAAATTATTTTACTGTTTAATCTGACTCTGAGGTCAGAAGAGGTAGGTTCAAATCCTTCTTTTTGTTGTGTCACATAATTGTTCCATAATCAAGGACAAATCACTTGATCCCTGTGAGGCTTCTTTGCAAAACAGGTATTCGTGATCAAATGAGTTTTATTGAAAGTACTTAACCCAGTATTGGTATAGGATATAGGTGACACAAAGTAAACAAGGGTTGAGCTGCTGGCTTGTTTTTCTTGTTTGTATACTTAAGAAGAAGAGCAAAATACTAGAAATTTTGATGCTGATATCACGATCACAGTGAACAGATATGTTGAAAAGAGAATTCAACGTATTACACTAATGCTTAAATATACATACACACACCTAGAGAAGCTGGAAAGTTCTAGCCTGCACACCTGCATACTGAAGGGTTGCCTGTGGGTTAATGTATTGATTTACTACGTCATAGGACTCTGTTAAACTGACAGCCTCGGGCCTGTTAGCAGTGTGCTTGAAGTCTCTGGTGCCACTACAGAGCTGTATCCACCAACCCACAGAGGAGCCGATCTTAAGAAGACACATTTGCTACAGCTGCCTCGAGATTAGAACCAAACACAAATTTGTGAATGCAGTAATCAATCTCATATCTTAAAGATTTGCTTGGATGTTTGGATGATACAAAGAATAAAACAATTGATTAAACAAAAGAAAAGTGTTTTCAGTCATAACTGACCAACACCTGCCTAACTTCAAAAGTATTGTACATTATTCTTGCTTTTTGGAATTTTGGATTCTCTTAAAGGCATTGTGCCTATAATATTAATTTTTGAAGTTTAAAAAGCCTGGACCAGTGTCGAATATGGTTTGGAATATTTTATCTCACAATTGTAAGGTAGCAATAATTTGCACATTCCAACTTTCTATTATTAAGTATAAAATAAAACTTATATAATGGCATAATGCTTTTTTAACTATCTAGTTTTAGACTGCTATGTGAAGGTGGGATGATTATCATTCCATTTATTTCCCTTTTAAAAAAATGCAGCCAATTTACAGCTGTTCAAGTATAATAATTCTCACAGGAAGCTTTCCTTGGTGAGTGGCTAAATGTGTAGAAGTGCAAATTAATAATGTGTGTCAAAAAGTAGCAAAAAATGTTCCTTCAGTTTTGAATTCTTTCTAGATAAAGACACATATGTAGCATTTAGCTGAATATACAACACAGTGTCAGCCTTTTAAAAGCTTTTTTGTTTGAATTTATCTCCAAGTTTCCCTGTAGGAATGTTAAGTCCTTGGCCAGTGTTTTATACCAGATTTTCTTTGTTTTCTTTTCCTTTTTTCTTTCTTTTCTTTATTGTCTTTTCTTTTTGCACTTCTGACCTTATTCTACCAATAATTATTGGAACTACATTGTCAACTGTATTTCCTGACAAATCTCACAAAATACACTAATCAACAAGTCAAAGACATAAAAACCCAGGGCTCAGCAATGTGACTCCAAAATAAGTCTTAAGGTAGTTTTGACAGACAAAAGGTAATGTGAGTAAATTTAGCAACTGGTCCTTTCAGCTAGAGCCCCTACCTGTGGTTTCTCTGGTGGATTGAGTTTCTTCATGGCATGTCAATATCAGGGTGGTTCTATTATGGTGGCTGATGCGTCCAAGCCTGAGTGCTCCAGTGGGCAAAGCAAAAGCAGTGTCGTTTTTTAAGATCCAGCTTCTCAAGTCCCACAGTGTCACTTCCGTTGCTTTCTTTCTGTTGATTACTAGTGACACATCAAGGCCAGTTCAGATCCAAAGATCGGAAGGATATGGCAACATCACCTCTTAGTGAGATGAGTTGACAAAAAAATTATGGATACATTTTAAAACTGCCACAGGCAAAATGTATATATGGAAATGGTCATAACACATAGTTAACTTGCATTATCAATGTTGGGATTTGAGTAAGACACGGCATTGCAGCATAGATAGCCAGGCTGGAATACATGGAGATAACCTTCCAATCAATTCATCATTTATCAGATTCTTACAGAGGGGGATGCTACAGGTCAGAAAATAGTTCAAAGAAGAAGATAAGAAACCCTGAATACGGATGAATGATAGGAGCTGTGAACAGAATTATGAAGGTTGTTGAGATTTTAAACAGAGCTGCAGAGATGTTTGAATAATAAATGTGTAAGGGCTTAAACTTAACAAGTTTATGTTTATACACTTTAAATTTGTCATTAATAGTTGAGGGACCCAGTCTGTGCAACAAAGTGTGAGACCTTGTCTCTGCCAATAAATAAATAAATGAACAAACAAACTACGCGTTGTGGTCTATGCCTGTAGCCTCAGCTACTAAGGAGGCTGAGGTGGGAGGATTGCTTGAGTTCTCCTCCCAGGAGGAGAGGTTGAGGCTGCAGTGAACTGGGATCATGCCACTGCAATCCAGCCTGGGTGACAGAAGGAGACCCTGTCTCAGGAGGGGAAAAAAAAAATAAAGATTTGAGGAATAAGGATTACCTATACCTAACCTGAATACAAGACAGCTGAGTCATTAAAGCAAACACTGGTACTTGTGTAAAAGTATCATTAAGAAAGGAATGATAACTGCCTTTTTTTGTGTGTGTGTGACAATATCACTCTGTCGCCCAGGCTGGAGTGCAGTGGTACAATTTCGGCTCACTGCAACCTCCATCTCCAGGGTTCAAGCGATTCCCCTGGCTCAGCCTCCTGAGTAGCTGGGACTACAGGTGTACGCCACCATGACGGATTGTTGTATTTTTAGTAGAGACTGGGTGTCACCATAGTGGCCAGGCTGATCTTAAACTCCTGACCTCGTGATCCACCCACCTTGGCCTCGTAAAGTGCTCAGATTACAGGCCTGAGCCGCTGACAACTGCCTTCTTTATGCACAAGGTAAAAAGTAAGAAGTTGGTAGGTCATAAAATTTTACCTAGGCTAATTAGTAAATGTTTTCTAACTTTAAGGAGGTGTTTATAAACCATGCCAAGAGAACAATTTTAAAAACATCTCCACTGCAATAAAATCTCCAGTTATATAAATAAAAACATTATTTTGCATCAATATGCAAAATCCAAAATAGAAATTATATGATCAGAAATTTCTGAGAAAAAGTTTCCTATAATAAATTGGGTTGTTCTTGCTACTCAACTTCAATAGTTTTTAAGGATGCTTTCTATTGGTGTTAAAAATAAATTTAAAACTCTTAAATATACTGTTCTGCATATTTCCCTATACTTTTTCTTATTAAAAATTACCAGATCTGATGGATTTGCCTTAAAATCACCTTAGGTTTGCAGGGATATTGAAATCATTCTTAAAATCTTATTGAAACACTGTGGATTACTAAAGTGCTGAATTTCTTAGGCTTGATATGCACCAGAGAAAAGATGGTAATGATGATGAAAAGTGAAATTGTCATGGATTCTGCAAAGCAGCTCTATAACCCTGGCCAGATGTGTAAAGAAAACAACCCTGCTTTCTTAAACCATTCATCTAATGCTATTTATATTTAAAAATTTATTTGGGAAAGTTTTTAAATGATAACAAAAACTTCACAGTCTTGAGAAAAAAAATCTCCTGACTTTAATTTTAAAATTCCCCAAATGAATGTTTTTATAAGCATAAGAATTTTTAATGACTGTCATTTTATAATGTAGAGATATTTAGTTTTTAGAATTAAATGGAAGAATATAATTACTTATGTTTAGTTATTGTGGCACCTTTGATTGCTATACAGTTGTTTGATAATATATTTTAGAAGATTATAATTTAAAAGTACACATTTCCTTTAGCACGTGTTCTGTTATTAGGCCAATAGCCACTAGAGGGCAGTAAATATATCTGTAATGGGAATTAATAACAGGGTTCCCGGTCTCCGATATTTTTCTATTGTATAGCTTCTGCATGGCTTGCGTTTCAAACTGATTTAAAATATTTTATATTATTCAGTAATTTTAAATGCAAATATTTTTAAGGCAAAAATTGTTAAACATATACGTGATACTGATAACAAAAATAAGAATTTATATTTACTGAGCACTCTTTCATGTGCTGAGTACTGGGGCTAATACTTTTCACATAGAATAGCTTCTTTCAAGCCTCACAATAAATCTTTAAGATGGAACCATTATTATACCCATACCAGAGAGAAAGAAACTGAGGTTTAGTGAAGTTAATAAAAGCCAAATATCTTTAAAACAAGATTTTAGTTTTTTGCGGGAAAGAGAGAAGTATCAGCGTAGAATTTGGCTTATTATATGTTTGGAAGCTGTCTGCCGAAAAGATTATCAGAAAATTAAGTCAGCGAATTCTTTGCATTAGTGCAGAAAATTAAACTTGGAAAAATAAACCTGTTTTATTTTGTAAAGATAACAAGGAATGTAAAATAATGGCTGTGCAAAGGAAAACAAACGTAGCATATCCAGTTCAAGGTGATTTTTTGAGTGGTGATAATTTTGTAAAGTGATAATGTTCTAAATAGACTAATCAAGATCATGATGGCTATTTGGATATAGTCTCCATAAAAAGCAAAGATGTCAAATCTCTTTCCAATGATATATGTCCTACTTCTTGATACTGTCCTACCGTCTTAACTACCCAACAAGGTGTGCATCTCCCAGTCTTCAAAGTATAAGCAGGAAAACAAATTGGATTGATGGAATTAGAAAAAAAAGAAATAAGAGAAATTATTTACATAAAACTTGAACCGGAGCTGTTTTACTCTTGATTTCAGCTGAGGTCTCTTGGCAATTGCTGCTGCATTTAAAAACGAGGCACAGAAGCACCCTGCAGAATTTGCAAAGGAGTTTTCCAAACTGGTTTGTTATTATAGCCAATCATTGATTTACAGCCTGTAATACAGTTTGGAGAAATAATAGGGATTTGGAGAAGTTTTGGAGAGCTCTGTCAATATGCTGAGTTCAGATTCCTTCACCTAAAGCCTAGGGAAGGAATAAAGGCCACTCAGAGTTCGATGTGTGTCCCTGGAGCTAGATGCAGTAATTCATGTCTGACTGATCCTGCTGAAATCTAAAGGGTGAGAAAATGTGAGGGGTTGGTTTGTCTGACAACAGAGGGAAAATAATTTCCTGTTAATGTAGAGCTTGTCAGAACAGAGGATGCTTTGGTCTTTCCTATGCACTTGATAATATATGTGATACATGTGAAATACGTGGAGTGGACATGTCTTAATTTCTCTTTAAGATGGCAGCTTTGAAAAGCAAAAGAACCTCAGCAGAAAAAGAATTAAAGATATCACCCAATGACCAGGTATGTGCACTACGGCAGCTAGAATAGCAGTACAAGTGCCTGGATCAGGGAAACTTCAAACGAGTGACCTCTCATGAAGGGAGTAGCCACTTGAAAGACCTCCAGGCCTGGAGGGCATCAGTGTAGATTATTGCTAAGTAAGATAGGTCTACCTACCATTTTTCTTGCTTCTTGCTGTTCTTCCCTACCTCTCCCTCCCTGAAGGGTAAGGAGCCATCATTATTAAAAGCTGAGAAAGAAGTGGGGAGGAGAAGTAAGCTGAACATGCCCTCTTTCTTGGCTTCATAAAAAAAAAAAATGTACATTTAAATGAACCTATAATCTTTTAGTTATTATATTAGATTGAATATTCTAATTACTGAACGGATTGTTCTGGGACAAAAGTGACAGGAAGAACTTTTATTACCTAAGAGTAACCTGAAGAGTCATGGATCTACCCTCGTTTTTGTTCACAAAGTGAGAAAATGGGGAAATCTGCATTTGTTTTCTGCTGTTACTGAATGTATCAGTTATTGTAATTCATAATATTCATGCAAAAATCTATAGATGTTCCAATCTTGAAATCAGAATTTGCAGACATATGCATTGGTTTAACAAAATTGTAATAGAGAGTACTCAATCTGAAAAATTTTTCTCATATAATGCCAATCTTAAACTTTATTGCAATATTTAAGACTGTATTTATTATCTGAGGGTATTAAATACTAAGGAAATTCTCTGATTAGAGAATATTTTCTTGGGTTTCATTTTTTAACATGCCTACAGCATATTGAGCTTGAGAGATGAATTGTTCATTTAAAGTTCATTTAAAAGTGTCAGTCAGACAGTAATTGAATATTTTTTTCCCACTGACTGTCAACTGCAACTTGACATCATGCATCAGACTGAGTGACACAGGTTTCTGAAGATTGCAATTTAGTTTCTATATGTCCCATGGGTATGAATAACAATTTTTCAAGATCACTGTTATCCCCAGAGGGTGTCTACAAAAGATTATCTAATTTGACTTGCTTTAAAAAAAAAAAACTTATCACAAATATTTCTGATTTGTTCTATCTGATCTTTTAGTTACTGATATTATTAACCATAGCAAATCATAGTTGTTGACTTACCTTACTCATTTCCTAATCTGTAATATTGAACATTAATCAAGAAGTGATGTTTCATTGAATGGTTGACAATTTCAAAGCTATAGGGCATTTAAAAGGCAGAGGCAAAGAGATAAAAGTAACAATTTACCTGGAGAAAACCTTGCATATAACAAGTAAAATATTGCTTAAAATCTCAAGCAGTATTCCCATTATGAGTGCCCTTTCTAAAAATCTACAATTTATTGAGTCCTTGCTGTATATTAGGCTTAAGAATCCTATTATTTTTATTTTACATGTGGGAAAAATGTGGCTAGAGTGGAGGTGTTAAATAAGTCAAAGTAATATATGGGGAGTGAGTTAACAAAACTCAATTGTAGAGTGAATACATTTAATCCTAGAGTTGTCTAACAATAAACCTCATTCACTCAGACACAACACTACATCATCTGTCTAGAAATACTTTCTAATTGCAATTTCAACCTCTACATGGAGGATTGGACAGAAATTAAAAGATAATAAAAATCATTTACCAGCAATTTTGAAAGTTCTTGAACGCTTCAATTAGTTGGCTTACAATAAAGATCTGGCTTTTGTAACAGAGACTTAAGGTAAGAAAGGCTTAAACTAAATTGAATTTAATCATTTTAATTATCTTTCACTTGATTGTCTAGGAGAATGTTGTTCAGGACTGCTTGGTTAACTCTGTTGTACCAGGACACATGACTCTATTTTTTTTTTTTTTATTGCATTTTAGGTTTTGGGGTACATGTGAAGAACATACAAGATTGTTGCATAGGTACACACATGGCAGTGTGATTTGCTGTCTTCCTCCCCATCACCTGTATCTGGCTCAGTCTCACCCCTCCTTAGCCTTCTTAGTGAGTTGCATTTATATATCAAAGGCAATTAACTACAATCATGTCCATATTCTAGCCAGGGAACTGAAGGAAAGAGCAGGTGAGAACACACTTCTTCTTTATAAAATGTGGACATTGCTGGTTACTATGGTCTGAACGTTTGTGTCTCCCCCCACCTCCAGTTCATTGGATGAAATCTTAAACCCCTCAAGGTGATTTATTAGAAGGTGAGGTCATTAGGAAGTGATTAGGTCATGAGGGTGGAACCCCTCTGATTGGGATTAGTGCCCTTATAAGAGAGGCAGCAGAGAGCTACTCCACCCCACGACTGTGTGAGGACACAGTGAGAAGGACTAGGCAATGGAAATGGACTAGGAAATGAGTCCTCAGCAAATACCAAATCTGCTGGTGCCTTAATCTTGGACTTAGCTTCCACAACCGTGAGAAATTTTATTGCTTTACAAGCTACCTAGCATATGGTATTTCATTATGGCATCCTAAATGGACTGAAACTAATATTTTAAAAAAGTAAAATTTACACAACGTAAAATTCACATTAAGACAGTTCAGAGTGTACAATTCATTGGTTGTTAGTTTATTCACAGTTTTACAGACATTGCTACTAATTCCAGAAAACTTGCACCACCACAAAAGGAAACCTCCTTCCTTTTCTACCTGTTGGCAATCACTTACAATTTCCCCTCTCCTCCTCCACGCCAGGCAATCACTAATCGACATTTATTTTCCATGGATTGGACTATTTTGAGTATTTCGTATAAATGGAGTCATACTATTAACTTTTGTGGCTGATGTATTTCACTTAGCATAATGTTTCCAAGGTTCATCCATGTTGTAACATGTATCAGTACTTTATTCCTTTTAATTGAAAAACAGTATTCCATTTTATAGATATGCCCATAGTTTGTCCATTCATCATTTGGTGGATGTTGAGACTGCTCCCACTTTTTGGCTGTTATGAATAACGCTACTGTGAATGATTATATACAAATTTTGGGATGGGCTTATTATTATTATTATTTTAATTCCCTTGGGTAGGAATAGAATTTCTGGGTCATATGATAGCTTTATGTTTAACTTTGTGAGGAATTTATATTACCTGTTTCTCATAGATCACTAGCCAAGGTTTTGTCGTATGGTTAGCCTGAGAATGAGAAACTTGAGAATAAAGTTTATATTCTCACAAGTATGTTCTCAGCTAAATATCAATTAAAACATCTAAATATCTATTACTCTCACATAAGAGAATAATGGAGATTTGGGAGCAAAGAGTTTCATTATATATTTTTTTGGTCACACAAATATCAATGCGCTCTCTTCTTCTCAAATATAGAAGACAGTTGCTCTTCCCTAAGAAAGACAATCCAAATGTCTGAACGAGGCTCAACTCCAATTATGGGTCCTAGAAAGTTGAGAGATGTGCTCCGCCTGTCGCATCACCTTTAAATTAAATGACATGTTGCCTTCCCAGGACACACCCAATGCACAATGGTTATGGAGCCGTAAAACCAAACTACTAACAAGTGTTGGGAAAAGGCGAAAATGAGAAACCCCAGAAGTTAATGATTGATGTAAAATATCCTACAATACTGGACTGGACTAGAGAGGTGTTCTGAACCGGTAGCTGAGTAGGTGTCTTGCTAAGGCCATCTCCTGGTTGCTCTGGAAGAATTTTATCCATTGCCGTTTGACCTCTAATGGTGCGATCTGAAAGATCCTTCCTTGTCTATTAATCTGAGCAAGTTGTAACTGAAGTGAGTGTATGGTATCTCCTTGGAAAGGACCACATTTTCTCATTTTTCTCTTGTGCATGTTTAGAGCTCCAATTTTTAATTTTACTGGCTGCATAGAAATTTTTAGGACTGGCTTGTAGTTGATGTAATTATATAATTTACTGAAAAACTTTGATGATGGTTAGTTTCTGATTAATTGCATATGTTAACAGTCATAGCAAAGATACCACGTGGATAGGTTTTTAAGCCTAAAAACACTTATTTTCTTGTCACTCTGCTTTTTCTATTCTCCTGTCTGCTAATGTAATGGTGATTTCCCTGCAGCCATCTGAAAATAGGCTGAGGGAATAAGGCAGTAATTTTAATCTGTTGTTCAGTTTTTCAGTGGACTCCTATCATCTGGCCTTTATAGGTGAAAGCTTTTGGAGCACAGATTTATCTCTTTTCTAAACTACCTTTTCAGAATCACTGTAAAAAGTTACTTGAGTCATCTTTATCAATACTGCAAGGCCCCAAGTTTCCAGATCCTAGTTACCTTGGGTTTCTGACTGCAGGCTGAGAAAAATCTATCTAAAGAATAACTGAATTCTTTTCAATTTCAGCATGCACGCTTACAAACATTGATCTTAATCACTCAAGTTGAACTTTGCTGAAAGTGCCAAGAAGCAACCTATACATATCAATTTTGTCAGTTTTTCCGCATAGTTTATCTTACAGTTACAAGCTGTGAGGCACAGGGTTTTCCCTATAAGGATTTCATATAACGCCCAAACTGCTTTCCTGTGGTCTAATAAGGGACACTACTTTGCCTGTGGACACTTTCTGTGTTTTTGCAACTGACTCCTAAGTGATGGCTAGCTATTCTTAATCTTGTTATGACCAATATTTTTATTTGTTGTAATACGTAGGTACTACAAAGAGACCTAAACTTATATTGACCTAGCAAGATAAATATGCATTGTTTCTCTTCTATGCAGTCTGGCCAAAAGTGGTATGAAGTTGACCTTGTGCCAGGGACCCAGGTTCATTCTACATCATTTCTGCATCCTTTCTAAGATATTGACTTTTGAATTCCAACCAGTGACCTAGTGAAACAAAAAAGAGAGTGGAAGTTTTCCTTTTAATGACATGGCTCAAAAGTTGCAGAAATCACCATGGCCACACCCCATTCACCAGAAATCAGCCATATGTTCACACCTAGCTGCAAGATAGTTGGGAAGATGTAGCTTTTAATCTGAGTGAAAATACACTCAGATACAAAAAAAAATTTTAATGAAAAGGAAGAAATAGGTATTAGGTGAAACATAGCTATCTGTTCCCTACTTTTTCACCTATTGACATGAAAAATGACAGTAGGAACACGCAGTAACTAGAAAAACTGGGTGTGTAATGCAAGTTGATTTGTATGTTTTCTTTATACTATTTACCTTTGTAAGCTTGTTTTTATTTGTATTTTATTTTTTATTTTTTTTTTTTGAGACAGTCGCACTCTGTTCCTCAGGCTGGAGTGTAAAAAGTTAAAAGTTTTTTAAAGCTTACTTAAAAGTTGATTTTTCTTAATCGAAACTAGTTTTATTTGGTCTCTAAGCTTGTAGTATCATACAAACGCAATACCTGGGTTTAAGATAATAATTTCAGTGGTAGTATTTAAACGTAGACACTGACAATTTATTCTCATTCTCTATTTTTCTTTAAATTTTTCTTTACTTTCATACTCTAGTTTCTAAAGAGATGCACAAATGCTATACACCTAAGTATTCCTGTATGACTTACTGAGCATATTAGACCTAGGTGAAGGTGTTTAAAAAGGAAAACAAAAAACAGCTCTTACAGAATTGATTCCAATTTGTATGTTAAATAACAAAGCAATATTTTAGAGCCAGAACTGAGTCATTCCAACTAAAATCTAAAATGCTGTCTATATGTAACTCTTTTACATTTTAGCCAAGGAAATTTTATTCCAGTCATTGTCCATCCTTTTAGGCTGGTAATATCATTAACTTAAAGCTTTCCCTCTCCTTGATCATTAGGTTATGAAGTCTAATATTGAAAATAGATTAAGCATATAATTGTGAACCTAGGTGACATATTATAATTTTATTCTATTTGACTTTCATAATTTATAATTTTCAGTGTTTTGAGATTGAAAGCACTTAAGGTACCTTATGGTTACTTCTAGTAGGGTGCTTATTTTACTTAAAGATCTAAATATAATCTTCCAAATTTTTTGTGGAAACAAAGATTGAAATTAGGTGTCGAGTGGTATAGATACTTTTAAACCTCATGTCACTCTTACAACAAATTCCAATGAATTATAAAAATCCAACTTGGTTTTATTACCATTATGTTTTTCATAATAACGTATCTTACCCAAACCCCACAGAGTATAAAGCTCCTCAAGGATTCTCATAAGATCAATTTAAAAAGGAAGCAAATTATCTTAACACTTTCTGGCTTGGAATAGATGTAATTTTGTATTACAAATTAGTTTTTAAAGCAAGCCACAAGTTGTCCATTGGCTGCAATGAGCCACAGATATCTTGAAGATACATATTGCTAAGCCAGGACCATATTTTAAAAATAAAATGTAATCAATTGTCAAGGTTTTAAAAATTAAATATACATGAAATTCATAATTGCAGCTTCTCTTTAAATAACAAATGTTGATGTTTGACCATGTAGGGTCCCCATTTCACATGTGTTGTGTAGTGACTGATTCCTTAGAAGGGGCACACTTTTTCTGGCTCAGTTCACTAATACTGGTCCCTTGTTGCTTGTGAGTGCTCTACATCAGGCCAGATGTAGCACCATTTGCTAGAATCTCAACAGAGTTGTGCTGTGGTTTGAAGGTGTCCCTTTATGTTCCTGTGTTGGCAACTTAATCCACAATGCAACAGCACTGAGACATGGGGCCTAATAAGGGGTGATTAGTTCATGGGGGGTGTGCCCTCACTAGTAGATTAATGTCATTATCTCTCAGGAGTAGTTTAGTTTTCTCCAGAGTGGGTTTCTTATAAAAGTGACTGTAGCTCCCTCTTATACTCTTGCCTTCGCTGTGGGATGATGCAGCAAGTAGAACTTCACCAGATTCGGGCCACTTGACCTTGGACTTCACAGCCTCCAGAGCTGTAAGAGATAAATCATTGTTCTTTATAAATGACCTGGTCTATGGCATTCTATTATAGCAACATAAAATGGACTAAGACAAGTTGGATGAGCGAGGAGAAAGTTGAAGGCAAGCAATATTAGTAGCTAAGCCAGCTCTTTGCTGAGATTTCCAGCAATGCCCCAATGCATCTTCCAGTCCATTCTTCTCTGAACTCTCTCAAGAGCTTCCACTCCCATCACTGTTTCATCCAACATACCTCATTCGGGGCATACTGCTGCCACAAGGGATAAGCCAGGGCCTGTATTCTCTCAGTGCTTTTGGATTTTTGCTACTGCCACCATCACCTCCAATGCTTGTTGTCCTCTATTTCATTGAAAGTGATAAAATGTGATTTCATTATTTTTCTTAACAGAAGTATCTGGGACAGAGATGGGATTACACATAGAAAGGTGATAATGAGTCCGATGATAAATTGTAAGGGAATTTTGGAGTTACAGAAAGTAGTCAAATACTGGGAAAGCAATTAAATCTAACATGTCTAATTAGGTTAAAATGTTAATTTTGCTTACCAAATATAAATACAAAACTCAGGTTTAGTATAGTTAGTAGCCATTTTGGCTAACTGATTGATTGCCATGGTATCACAGTGCTTGTATTCAAGTAGCCCTTATTTTTACAAGGAGAAATTTCATCACACTAATCAGAATGGTGTGTAATTTAAAACATTTGAATCATTTATTTCTGGAATTTTTCATTTACTATTTTTGGACTGTGATTGACCTTGGATAACTGAAACTGTGTAAAGCGAAACCATCAATAAGGTGATACTACTATATCTGTGATTTCTATAAATTAAAAAAGAAAATCTGTGAAAGATGATGGAAAAAACATAAAAATGAGATATGATTAAGAAAAAATAGGAAAATAGGAATGCCTAAATTGGGGAGAGAAGGAAGAAAATCAAATCTGGCAAAAATTGAAGGAACTTGTGGAATATGAAATAAGTTACGAAATCATCACCTTTTTTAACGATTGATGCATCAGTGCTACTACTTGCAGGCGGTGATCTGGTGACCAAATAGTTTAGCATAATGCTCTATCCTTGGAATCTTGAAGTCCCCAGAGTATGCAGATTCTGCTCATCATGGCTGTGTCTTGCTTGTTATGCTACTTGTATCTCTAGTCTTATTATTTCATATTTATTTAAACATGCTGAGTTACATTAGTCAGTAAATTATTTCCCTGGGCTCCAATTCTGTCAACATTATTTTGAATTAAGTTCTATTCCCTGAAGTTGTCCCCATTCTCCAGGTATGTGTTGTATTTTGTTTTTTGGGTTTTTTTGTATTTGCAACCTTCATTTTTACTGGTTGCTTCCGTTCCAGCATTGGAAATACAAAAAGTAGTGAACCAAAATGTTCTTCATATTTTAATCCCATGAAGTCTGACTTGTCACTGCTCTTCACCTTCAAATGCTTCATTTCCCCAAGCCATTTGTCAGTGGACTCACTCTCCTATGTTGCAAATAGTGCTTGTTGATATTGGAGATTAGTCTTTTGTGGGTGATGTGTTTTTGAAAACTCACTGAAGTTCAGGTACTGCAATTTATGACTGTGGTTTACTTCAGACAGATGTGAAATATTAGTCCTTCATAAAAATGTCAGCATATATGTACTGCGAACCTGTCTGTCTGAACAAAATTATTTTTCTATTAAGCATCTGTTGCTTCTCCATGTTGACTCCATTTTGTTTATAGCATCTCAGGGCATTTATTGTTTTGTTCATTATTTATATGATTAATAAATAGTATGAGGCATAATTCTCTATTGCATTTATTGTATATATATATATATAGCTGTATATATATGCATATGTAGTATTATATATATAATATATGTAAAATGCATATGCAATGCTATATAATATATAGTATATATATAAAAAATATATTTAATGCTATTTATTGGTAATATATGGTGGTTTAGGAATATAGTATATATATATAATAAAGTATAGCAAATAAAGTATAATGTATAGTATTAAATATATATATAATAATGTATATTACATTCTTTTTTGGTTCAAAAACCCTAAGTTAGAAGTTAAAAAATCAGGATTCTAGTTTTTGCTCAGTCATTTATTGGTTGTCCAACATTGGACAAATTGCTTGTCCTCACTCTACCTCTACCTCAGTTTCCTCATCAGTAAAATGGGCATAATATTAACTGCCAATCTTCTTGCATAGGATGTTTACAGTGAAAATACCAGGTATAGGGGAAAAGAATTTGAAAGTTTCAATGGCATATACAAATAGGGTAATAGTTTATTGTCACAGGCTAGTAGAATAACTAGCACAAATACTAGGTATAAATATTAAATGAATTACTTATATATTCAAATTACTATTGCTTTTTATAGATTTATAGAGCCAAAGAGAATTTTATACTAATGTTAGTCCACATTATTAGTATATTAGTATAAGTCCCAGCAAGGCTCCCCTTGCTGATTAGCGACAAATTTGTAGTAAAATTTAAGACTTCACTCCTGACCTCACTATTTAAAGCATACCTTGTGGACCAATCCTTTTCACTGATGTGCATACATCGTGGACATGTTCAGGTTTACTAACAATCACTACCAATTTTAATGCCTCTCAGTGGGAAAAGCAAAAAGTTTTTCACTCTTCCACTGATTCTGGGTTAACAGACTGTGGAGAAAGGGAAATCACTCTATTCATCTAACTTGAACTTTTAAAGTCATCAAAATGTTTTCTTGAGGTTTAGGCTTCATTTCTTGGAATACCCAATCTTCTCACTTTCCAAATTTCCCCATATTTTCAAGTCCCAAATCCTCCCCCCTGTGTTTACTAATGTTTAGGGTTGAAGTACAATTATGCTCTCCTGGCCTCCTCTGCCTCCTGAGCTCTGGCTTCTCCAAGTGGAGCTTTGCTTCTACAAAACCCCAACCTGACAATCTTTTACAAAAATAAATCTGTTGACTAATATTAATCAGAGTGATAGACTTTATTGGAGATTAATTTTTTATTTTTGGTGAGGGGACTACTTTTAGTAAGGGGTTAATTGCATAGTTTGCAGGATTTTACAATTTTTGCCACCTACATTTTTTTCCCCCATGTTCTTCTTTTATTGTCTGTATCTCAGATGATCTCAAGAGTTCTGAAAACTTTTCTGTATAATTTTCAGGGTCATTTAGTTCTGCCATAGGAAAACTTGGCAAAACCCAATAGAGCCACAGTTTTAAAGTACAAAATTGGCTCATTTCATCAAGCTATTTTCAATATGGTTTCTAGGAGAAATTCTGGTGTCGCTTTTTGTAAATAACATTTCTACATTTCAACTCATAAACTGTTCCATTGCTTTTCCGTAATTATACTAATGCAAGTTTTCTTAAGCTTTATGGGCCAAGTCGATCACTGAAGTTTTTATTTTGTCAGTAACAGAATGCACAGCATGAACTGTATTACACGATAAAACTTCAAGGTTGATTTAATCTAGTAGCTCACCAATGTCAAAAAATGACACTTTTTCATATGTAGTTGATCCCTCCTAAAATGGTGGGTACTAACATTTTCCAAGGCTACCAATTTCTTGTCTATACTTAGAGTATGTCCCTCCCACAGCTTTAAAATTAACACTGTTAATCTTATGTTAATTTATGCCACATGCCTAATTATAAATCAACTATGATCAGGTGTGTAAAATTATGCTGATTGATTTAGGTCAATAAATGTCCATCATTGGATTGGAGCATGAAGTCAATTGCATCCAAACCATACTGCTTAGCATAGGAGAAATTTGTTCCCTGATGAATTATCTTCAGGCTGGGAGGCCAGTGTTAAGTATTGTTTGTTATAAACCAGATTCATCTTTCACCTTTTCTAGAATCTGATAAATGTTAGTGCTGTTCACTGTGTATTGGCATCTGTCTACCTTCTGGATACAAATCAGGCTTGTAATTCACAACTAACTGTGGTTGGTTGAGATATTTCTCATGACTAGTTCTAGCCAATAATTTTTTTTTTGACCAGGTGCTTTTAATGGAAGTGGTATGTGTCTCGACTGGGTGAGACCATATAAATGTCAATGCAAGACTCTTAGGAATTATATATTTTTCCTCCTGTCTCAGCATTATGCATAGATCCAGGTAGCAGCCAGGATCTCAGAGTAAGAGCAATGAGAAAATACTGAGCAGAGCTCCCAGTTGACCTGTGATGGACATGGAGAATGGATAAACAATAGAAAATTCTTTTAAGCCACTGTGAGTTGGGAGTTAGCTCTTACCACATTAGCCTGTCCTAGCTTACATAAAATATAGATACTCCCTGACTTAAAATGGGGTTATGTTCTGATAAACCAAGCATAAGTTGAAAATATCACAAGTCTAAAATGAGTTTATTATACATCGCTATGGAGCATCATAGTTAAGCCCAGCCACCTTACATGTGCTCAGAACATTGACTTTATCCTGGTTTGTTACAGTCATATAATACAAAGCCTGACTTATAATAAAGTGTTGAATGTCTCATGTAATTTGTTAAATATTATAGTGGAAGTGTAAAAGAGACTGGCTGTTTTGGTACTTGAAATACAGTTTGGACTGTGAGTGTGTATCACTTTTGTACCACTCTATGATTAAAGGATCATACAGCAAATCATCATTAAGTCAGGTACCATTTGTAACTGAAGTTTTTCCTGGCACATTGCCACCTAGAGAGCCAGGGGCTACATTTTCCAGTCAACTCTTTCAACCATGTGAATGTATTTTGGCTAATAGAATGAAAAAGGATTTTATGTATGCAACTTTTATATTACTTGTTTGCCAGCATATCTATTCCTCTGGGTTTATGCTTTCTCCTCAATGCTGGCTGGAAATGGCAATGTCTGTAGTATCCCTGAAAACTTCATGTTGAGGATGGCAACCCACAACTCTGGTGCATAGATGACTTAATTGATCCAAGGCAACCAACTATCTCAGTGCTTTATGTGAGAGAGATACAACATCATTTTTAAGACAGGGTCTTGCTCTGTTACCCAGGCTGGAGTATAGCAGCATGATCATGGCTCACTGCAAACTTGACCTTCTGTGTTCAAGCAGTTCTCCTGCTTCAGCCTCGAGAGTAGCTGACACTAAAGGTGCAGAGTACCAAGTCTGCTTAATTTAAAATACACATATATTTTCATAGAGAAGGAGTCTAACTATGTTGCCTAGCCAAATTTCTAACCCCTGAGCTCAAGCGTTCCTCCCATCTCAACCTAAAATTTGTATATTCTTTAAGATGCTGCATCTCTAGGTCTTTGTTGAAATGGTCTATCATTTAGTCTAACAAATGAAACAACCTGAACATGTAATTAACCAGCAATAATTTATAGTTACATTTATATTGTATTACTACCCTGGGGATTGCAAAATAAGCAGAAAATGTGGCCTTTACTTTTTTTATGTAGTTCATTCATTCATGTATATAATCTATGAATGCTGCAAAATTGCTACAATATGGATGGATGATATTTAGGATAAAGGGAAATAATAAAATTAACAACGCATGGTACTTCCCATGGAAGTGCTTATCATTTAGTAGGAAAGGTAAAACATGTAAATTGTTGTAGAGAAAACTCCTGCTTCAGAGTAGAGTCAATACATCATGATATGGTGCACTTTGAAGGCAGTCATGCACAAAGTGAGAATGAATTTTGACTCTATCTGCTAATTACATGATGGTCAAAAGACTATAATATACATAATGATGACTATTTTGTAAGGTTGATATAGTTATCAATCTTGTAAGTCACCTAGAAATGGTCATGGCAAATAGTAGGCACTCAATTGAGGTAGCTATTATTAGTGGTAATACAAGATACTTACATAAGTAATGACATTTCCAAGAAAGGACACAATTACAAGAGGTAGTAAAATTAGAGAAATTTTTGTACAGGTAATTGCAAGAAGACTAAAATTTGAAATCAATAAAAGATTTTCCCCAAAGGGGAAACAGTTGATATCAGGCAGAGTTAAACAGTCATTTAAGAGAACAGGTTGAAATGTACATAGGATTAATGGGTCATGGATGGGATCAGATAATGTGCAGAAGAAAATACAAATGTAAAAGAGAGAATGATAATGATGGAAGTGTGTCTTCACTCTTCTCTCACTGCCCACATACAGCAGAGCCAGGGATTGATCCCATTTTGGGAAAACTTGAAAGATAAAATTTAAGGGTGACTTTTTTTTTTTTTTTGAAACAGAATCCGGGATTACAAATAAAAATTAAGGTAGGTAAGGAAATGGTAAACAGGAGGTATGTAATCCATTGAATCCCTTTTCCAGGACAGGAATGTATTCCCAGGAGAAAATGCAAATGACATTTTCAATTTTTGTTGTAAACTCACTAATGACAGATCTCTTGGCAAACAAACCAGTGGTGTTTGCTAGCAGAAGAGTAACTGTCTTCTTATTTTTTTCCCAGGGATAAACCTCCTTCTCTAGGATTTCATGGGTCAAAAACTGTGGCAGTTATACTTTGATGGGGCATGACTCCAGAGAAAATGTTAGGTTATCTATGTAGCTATCTGAATATAAAACAGAAATGTTGTAATGACCAGAGTGCCTCCTTCTGTGTGGTGTAAAGAATGTGACTGCATGTGTCACTGGAAGAGAGCGCATCTGTTGATTTAGGATCAGAACACATCTGGGGAATTACATTGGAGGCCTAATGCTTTCCCTGCTTTTCTGAGACTTGTGATTACTTGGATTCTTTAAATTATTAGTAAAGCTCATATAGGGAAATTCAAAGCTGTTCTCTGAAGGATCAAGTCTAAGTCTGTTGAAATGAATTGACAGTAAACAGATTAATAGGAAAAAGGTGTACAATTGTGTTAATGTATATAAGCATGGGGGAATCATAGGAGAGTGATTATCCAATAACAAAATGAACTACAGATGCTTATATACTCTTCTTCATGGGGAGGGGGAATGAGGAATGTAGGCAGTTCTTTTGAGGGGAAGTAAATGATTATTAGGGAGAATAACTGGACCTCAGATAGAATTAACTTGATAATGGGATTTCAGAGAGGAGATATAAGGCAATTGTGTTCTCTTTGACAGGTCTAATCTTACGGTAGATAACAAAGTATTAAAGTGGAGCCTCTCCTAGCATTTGCTGAATTTCAAGAGCCTTTAATTTAAAATAACTAGCATACGAGGGGACTAACTTTGGGGTAAAATTCTCTGGGATCTTGTATTTGATACTGGGTTAGATCTCTGATTTGTCTGTCTGATTTGACAATATGATCTATCATATTATTTCAGATTGGTGCCTTGAGTAGGGTTGTATTTTAGCTCCATAAATCACAATAGCTCAGATACTATTATTTTGGCAAGAAAAAGAGGAAATGGGGGAAAATATGAAAGCTTTATGCCATGTTAGCTGCCTTTCAGTCTTTGTATGAAAAGGTGAAAATCCAAGTCATAGCTGCTGGAATGAGTCCTATCAGTGGAATTTGCAGGAGATCAATCTAGATCTGGGGAAAATGGCTAAGTGAATAGATAAGAAATCACAGGAAAAATGTCAAATTAGATAAAAATTAGATTCCCTGGCCATTGTTAAAAGCCTGATAAAAGCAAGACTTCTATGAGTGGAGGTGGTAACAGTTGGAAAAAAATAAACTTAATAAGACCACATTTTTAGTTTTCTAGTTCTGAATAGCTTATCATGCCTCTTTGACAACTAGGAAAGATACTACTTTCACTAGAAAAATAACCTAATTATTGCCACTGGTTATTCACAAAATTATAGACACAGGTACAGGTCAGGTGCAGCTAACTGTGGAATCTCAAAAGGATGCTTTCTGTTCAAGCATTAGGACACTGAGAAGCAGAAAGTCAGAAAAGCCTGGGGAACAATTATTGACATATTACTGCTGAAATAGCAATCAGGGGAATATGCTGCTATGATGTATATGCTGAATGGAAGTGATTATTTGTGTTGATGACTAAACCCCAAGTGGCTGCAACCATTTATGAGTGAAGGCCTCTGGATGGTCTGACATCTAATAAGCTGCAGTGGGGAAATGCACCAGAGGTTCTCCGGTTCCTCTTTTACTTCTTAAAGGGCCATTGTGTTTTTGCTTGATCTATACTCCCAGAAGAAATTTACTTCCTTAATTAAAGGCTAAGCCATGGAGGGGTTGGGGGAAAGACAAACTGAGAGGCCAAGATCTCCATGCTTCATCTCTGGCAAGAGATTTCAGGCTTCATGCAATGATTATAGTTAACATGTGGGTACGGGGGTGTAAACAAAACTCTCTTAAGATTGTTAGCTACAGAATTTTAGCCCAGTGTAAAGTACGTAGGAAAGTCATTTTCCTCAACAATGCAGCTTAGGAACGTTAGCCCAGTGTAACGTAGTAAGGAGGGTAATTTTGCTCTGAATGGGATGGAGGTGAACCTGAGAGAATTCGCGGTCCTGCTTAGGGAAGCATGGTAAGGTAGGGTTATGAATTGGAAAATGTAACTGTATAAGCTTGGTCCTCTTGCCTTTTTATGAATGCAAGCTTGGGACAGGTACTTTGTGCAAATAGGGCATGTTACCCTTTACAAGGAAAATATCTGCTAAAACTGTCTCATGTAATTATAATTGGCTGTGATAAACAAGAATCTTTAGAACCAAGACTTCCTTAGTAACAAACATGAAGCAATAGATATTTCCAGGAGGAAGACAAGAAATTGTTGCTTTCATTAAGGAATGGTTGAGATAGGAGTTTTGTTTGCTTGATTTCTCTTTTACTTGTCCAGTGTGGCCAGTACTTATGGAAGGCAGTGTTCAGAGGTGAATATTAGACTGTCAAGGGCTAGGCAAGTTGATTCCTTTGACTGCTTCGGCTGTTCTGGATACTGTAGAGACTATACAGGAAGTGCAGTGGGCCAAAAAGGACTGGTATGATGTTACCTTCTTGGCAGACATAATTATTTTTCCATATCAAATTTGGAGTAGAGCCAGATACAATTTGCAATTTTGTAGAATGCACATTGGCCTATATATACTGTTTTGACATGGAAAAATTCAAATTCTCAGGCATGTGGCTTCAATCTAATTAGGTAGGACTTGAACTTGAAAGCCATTAGCGCAAGTGAGTGCAGAGCACTGCATTGAGGGCATGCTTATCATCACCAGAAGTGGTGCGGGAAGACAAATGGAGGCTGGCTGACATTTCCAGTTAAAATGGAATTATCTGTGAAATTCCTGGAAATTGTGGGAACTGAAGCAACCAAGGCCATCCCCCTAACTGACAAATTTTCACAGACTGCTGAGAAAAAAGACACCTGGAGAGTACTAGCAGAGCTATTAAAGTATTTATAAAAATTCTCTTCCTTTTCTAGGAATCCTGTTGGCCCCTAAACACAAAGGCACTAGAAAAAAAGTAAACATGTAGAAGGTCATGAGCAGAAATAAACATTTGGAGGCATACAGCAGATGGTGGTGTAGACAGTCCCAGTTTGTCCTTATAATCCATGGCTGAACACCTAGATCAAAGCCCTTGGCAGAACACAAGGCCAAGACTTGTCGGGTTTTGAGTTTCTAAGCTGTCTGAAGCATCTGTTCATTATAGGCTGTTAGAAAGCAATTTGTTGGCTTGTTTCAAGGCAGTGGTAAAAATCACCCACACTAGAGAAGTCTCAGGTGAGAAATAACCCATGTCTTGGGTGATGTCAGAGCAATTTGAATAGGGATGTAGAAGGCAGCAAAATTCAATTATAAAGTGGAAGTATATTCAAAAGTGTGTTAAAGGGGAAAGTTCAGGAGGCATTGGTCACCTATACAAGGAGGTTGGCTTTATGCAGCCCTGATG
Source organism: Plecturocebus donacophilus (assembly GCA_004027715.1). Lineage (NCBI taxonomy): Eukaryota > Metazoa > Chordata > Mammalia > Primates > Pitheciidae > Plecturocebus > Plecturocebus donacophilus. The sequence goes on along the minus strand of PVKP010004241.1, from coordinate 62,030 downwards.
GTAAATAAACCTGAAATCTATGGATCTACTAAAAAATGTCATGTCACATATACACATTAAGTTCATATATACACATTAACTCTGGGTATATAATACATATTAATGTCACATACACATTTAATCTGTGTATATAATGGGATGTGTCAGAATTAAAATGGCTCCCTCTGGAAGTGAGGTGACTGCACAGTTTGCTTAGAAGTATCCTATGTTAACTTGGACCCAAATGTGAGAAGAAAGTCCCTGGAAAACTTAATGGAAGGTCTTGATACTCCCCCTGCTTCGACTCTGTCTCGTAACTTCTTATATATTTGAAATTATTAATGAAGTAAGGTATCAGAATTGTAGAAGTCTGACCTGATTGTGCAATTGTATGTTCTCAGTTATGAAAGAAAAGCTTTTCTTTAAAAAAAAAAAAGTGTCTTAGTCTGTCCTGCCGTAAAAAATATCATAAATGAAGTAGTTTAAAAAGGATACGTTTAGTTCTCATAATTCTAGAGGCTGGGAAGTATAAGATTAAGGCCTCAGCAGATTTAGTGTCTTATGAGGGCCTACTTTCTCCTAAACAGTACCTTCTACCTGTGTCCTTATGTGACAAAATCGTCAAGACAGCTCCCTGGGACCTCTCCTATGAAGGCACTAATCTCATTTATGAGGGTTCCACCCTCAAGACCTAATCACTTCCGAAATGACCCCATTGCCTAACATCTTGGAGGTTAGAATTTCAACATATAAATATTGGCTGAACATGAACTTTCAGGAAAAAATAACCACAACACAGTCCAAATCTGAAAATCTAGTGAAAATCAAGAAAAATTATATAATACTTTTGTTACTTGATACCAGACATACTTCTGTTACCCTTTTGTTCCTGCATGATTTGGCTGCATCCCCTATAATCGCTCTTCATATTATGATACTCTTGAAGAATTCTTTTGTACAGGAAGAGTAGAAAGATAATCCTGCCTTTTCTCTAGCATGATTTTTGTTGTTACTGATCATTTAGACTAGGGAACCCATGAGAAATAAGTATTTTGCTTAGAGTTTTACATTTCTGAGGACTGTAAAATTCTTCACAAAATGTTTCTTGATTTTCAAACCACTTTGTTTATATTTTGATTGCCAGCAATATAGGACACCTATATGTCATCTGATCCTGCACTTCTGTCATGACATCAGGAGAGTCAGCACAATGGGTGGTAGAAGTATTCCTGGGAGCCATTTCTATGCTTGGTGGCTGACAATAACTTAATTATGCATGATATTGACTGTCATCTGCACAAGCGTACCCCCACTAAGGGTAAACTGAATATCCTATCACCTCGCCTTTGCTTGAACTGGAATCCCCCCAAATCCCTGAAGTCATTTCCATGCCACCTGACATGAGAGTTAAGTATGAAAAGAAGTAGGGGTGGAAAGCACAGCTATCATAACTATGTTGAAAAAAAAAGTAAAGATTTTTATCAATTTCATACATGATGTGTGAGCACAGTGCTAGGACCATCTTCAGGTTCTTAGAGGAAACCCATCCAAGAGAGGGGCTCTGAGTATTAAGCTTCAAAAACTTCATGGTAATTCTGCCTTTGAGTGGGGCCAGATTGTGAAAAGATTTAAAAACTCATTAGAGGAAGCTGGATTTGCTGTAATAAGCATCTAACATATACAAAGGACATTATTATGATCAGATAATTTAGTAATTGAGAGAAATGTGTGAGCCAAAGATATGTGATATGGATAATTGTGCTAAAATGATGGACTCAGTACTCATCAAACTATCTTGTTAAAATATCAAATTTCTTCAGAGAAAAATATTCCAATGCAAGGTTTTCCTAGTAATGGGATACTAGAAAATGTGAAAGTTATGTCAAAGAAGTAGGATCCATTTCACCAGGGATAAATGGTCAACTCTGTCTACATCAGATGGTTTTCATTTTCCTAAAGCACCACCAAAGGGATTCTAGCTCAGTCTTTCATCAAGGATATCAGACATTCCAGACTTCAAATCCAGTGCCCTCACTGTGATTAATTTTGTTTCCTGCCAAACAAGTCAACCACCATAAACAGGCTTCTTCATTTGAAAATCAGGGTGTGTTCAAACGTTGTCAAAATTACTGTCCTTTGTCAGTTGTGGTCAGGAAAAGAACACTCCTGTGGTTGCCAAAAGAAAGAGTAATGCTGCAATGGAAGAAGCAGCCCTAGAAATTAGTTTGCCTAAGGATTTAAGACAGAGAAATTTGTACTGAGTAAGAAATGGAAACACTGAGACATTAGTGGAATGCCTACCCCTTGAAATTGGAGACTTAACCAGAACAGCAATCTGAACTGCATCTATTTCTCAGTGACACTATGTTAGGTGTGGACCCAGACACATCTGGATTGAGTTGATGAATCTTCCCTGTTCTAAGTCATAGACCTGTCCATTTGATTTCCAATTACGCTTTTCCAGTGTATGTGTTAGATATTTCAAATTGACATTTACTTCTGAACCCCAGATTTTGTTTATTCATCAAAGGCTCTAAAATTTGCTCCCCAATTTGTTTTTCCCACATCAGGAAATTCTCCTACCTCCAGTTGAACACCTAGTTTTGTGAGCACCCTCCTCTGCTTCTGCCTTATTGTAACTCTGATTGTTCACGTGTTTACCTTAGTAACTGTGTCACAGGCTTCAAAGCTTCATTTCAAAATACAAGCAGAATATTCATCAAAAAGGAAAGCAGAAGTGAATTTAACTTTGTTAGTCAACAACTTAAACTTATTTAATGGTTTTCCCCAACCATCAGTATGACATCAGATTTTCATAGTTGTCTCCAAGGATTCCTGTGTTCTGGCTCTTGTCAATTTTTCCAGCTTTACTGTCATCCTTGTACCATTCCAGTGATCCCAAAAGACTTGTAACTTGCTCTTCTGTCTCCATGCCTTTGCATAGCTATTTGTGACCTGGAATGTCCTCCCCCAACTTCTCTGATCCAAGATTAACAATGTGTCATTCTTCAACGTATCTCTTCTTTGTTTTAAAGTATCCTATGCTTTAAGTGTTTTAAAAATTTAATATAAGCTTATGCTAGAATAAAATTGTGTCAGTGAGAATAGAAACTATCTTAATTTTGTATTCCTAGTAACCAGATCACTCTTGAAATATGTAAGCTATTCAGAAGATAAATGTATATTCAATAAACAAGTCAATGTAGGCTGCAAATAAAACAGAAACCACTCAGCCACTAAAATAGATGGCATTTAAAAGAATAATCACATATTTGTAAAGCAAGTAAAGTTTATTGAAAAACTCCTATAAAAACAGGATAAAATATAATTGTTTCAAACTAATAAGACAAAAGATAATCATACCAAATATTACTTCTGCATTTGATTTTTTTTACTAACTATAGGCAAACACTGTTAGATTTATCTAGGAATGTTTGGAACTGTGATGCCAAACTAACTGTATAAGTGTATTACATCAAAGGGAACCAAAGTAAGGAGAATCCATAAGTGAGAATCTGTATAAATCCATGTACAGAGGGTCTCTGTTAGGGCAGAGCCAACAAAAACTAGAATGAGGAATATGGATTTGATAGGCATTTGGAGCTGGTGCCCATTTGGTCATGGAAGAGAGTAAACAGTTTACTAAAATGGTCAGCACCTACAGGAGAAGACAATGCCACGACTCAGAGTTACAATGATACATCCTTGTTTGAGATTATATGTTTTACAGTGGTTGCATTCTCTTTTATAAAAATGTTTAAAAATTACCTTCCACTTGATGGCAATTCACTTTAAAAATATGTTTATTGACATAATTATTAGTCAAAACCTACTCTGCATTTAATATTGCTTTAAAATGTCATTTTGTTAATTTTATATTGTCATAAATGATTAGAAACATAACAGTAGTATGTAAAGGTGTGCAAGGTGCAGTGGATCAGTTTATTGACAATATTTGGTGCTCACATAAATTCATGGGTCCCTTGCAATGCCTAAGGGGATCTGTGTATTACAGATGGGAAAAATACTTTGTTCTTTTAAACAGTCATGTTGGAAACCCTTGAGAAACATACTATTAGTTCACTTCTGTAGCATATAAGGTTTCCTTTAGAATCACTAGTTTATCCTAGAAATACATGTTTTAATATGTTGTGAAACAAAACAGGATCACATATTTAGCTATTAATCTGCCTCCTCTAAACCTTTAAGATTTATTATACAAAATATTATATAAATAGACTTTAAAGGAAAAAATTAAAATAGACGTTTTAAATGTAAAAGAAACAGTAAGATGTGTGGATCATTAACCTGTTTAAAAGTATAAAATAACAGTTGTCTTGTATGACCCTGAATAAATGCCTCTATAGTTTCTATGTATGTGTCCAGATTTCTTTTTAGAAGCTTACTGAATAACCTGGGGCCACAAGCACAACTGAATTTCTAATTACTTAGGCAATGTTTCTACCTCTATATTAGGTTGCATCTAAAAGTTAATTGAGGATGAAGCTTTCTTAATTAATCACATATTGATAGGCTAATAATCTAAATGCACAAGTAGACTGATTATCTTAATTTACCACACATCCCATAGAGCTAAAATTGTTAGCCTGTAATCTTGATTTTTCTATATTTTAAAGGAAATAAAATTAGATCAGTGAAGAAAGGCATCAAAACCTAGTCTTAAATTGTGTTCGCAAAGCTTTGCCTCAGGTGTTTTCATAAACCTGAGTTTTTGCACAATTTTTAATTGGAAAAACATAACCTAGGAGAATATTGAAAAGCAACACTTTTAAAGTAGCAATAATTGACACTATTTCCTTATTACTAATCTTACAAAATCTAAATACCGATACCTACTAACCATATTGTTTCAATAGCCCATCTCATTTTCTAGTTTCATCTCTTTATTTTCTTTTTTTTTGTACCATTTCTTTTTATTTTGTAAGTCCTTGATAATGCATGCTCTTTTCTTTCTTTCTTTCTTTCTTTCTTTTTTTTTTTTTTTTTTTTTTTTTTTTTGTACTTTAGGTTCTGGAGTACATGTGCAGATCATGCAGGACTGTTGCATAGGTACATACATGACAATGTGGTTTGCTGCCTCCATCCCCCCCGTCACCTATATCTGGCATTTCTCCCCATGTTATCCCTCCCCAACCTCCCTACCCTCTGCTGTCCCTCCCCTACTAACACACCCCACCTGACCACAGTGTGCAATGCTCCCCTCCCTGTGTCCATGTGTTCTCATTGTTCAACACCCGCCTATGAGTGAGAACATGCGATGTTTGATTGTCTGTTCTTGTGTCAGTTTGCTGAGAATGATGGTTTCCAGGTTCATCCATGTCCCTACAAAGGACATGAACTCATTGTTTTTTATGGCTGCATAGTATTCCACGGGGTATATGTGCCATATTTTCCCTGTTAAGTCTATCATCCATGGGCATTTGGGTTGGTTCCAAGTCTTTGCTATTGTAAACGGTGCTGCAATGAAAATACGTGTGCATGTGTCCTTATAATAGGACTATTTATAATCCTTTGGGTATATACCCAGTAACAGGATTGCTGGGTCAAATGGAATTTCTATTTCTAGGTCCTTGAGGAATCGCCACACTGTCTTCCACAATGGTTGAAGTAATTTATGCTCCCCCCAACAATGTAAAAGTGTTCCTGTTTCTCCACATCCTCTCCAGCATCTGTTGTCTCCAGATTTTTTAATGACCACCATTCCACTGGCGTGAGATGGTATCTCAATGTAGTTTTGATTTGCATTTCTCTAATGATCAGTGACAGTGAGCATTTTTTTATGTTTGTTGGCCTCATATATGTCTTTTGAAAAGTGTCTGTTTATATCCTTTGCCCATTTTTTCATGTCTGTTGGCCTCATATATGTTCTCTTTTGAAAAGTATTCATATCCTTCGCCCACTTTTGAATGGGTTTGTTGTTTTTTCTTTTAAATCTGTTTTAGTTATTTGTAAATTCTGGATATTAGCCCTTTGTCAGATGGGTAGATTGCAAACCTTTTTCCCCATTTTGTTGATTGCCAGCTCACTGTAGTGATTGTTTCTTTCACTGTTCAGAAACTCTTAAGTTTAATTAGATCCCATTTGTCTATTTTGGCTTTCCTTGCCAATGCTTTGGGGGTTTAGTCATGAAGTCCTTGCCTATGCCAATGTCCTGAATGGTTTTGCCTAGATGTTCTTTGAGGGTTTTATGGTGTTAGGTCTTATGTTTAAGTCTTTAATCCATCTGAAGTTAATTTTGGTGTAAGGTGTCAGAAATGGGTCCAGTTTCTGCTTTCTGCACATGGCTAGCCAGTTTTCCCAACATCATTTATTAAACAGGGACTCCTTTCCCCATTGCTTGTTTTTGTCAGGTTTGTCAAAGATCAGATGGCCTCTGTTGTGTTCCACTGGTCTATATCTCTGTTTTGGTACCAAGTACCATGCTGTTTTGATTACTATAGCATTGTGGTGTAGTTTGAAGTCAGGTAACATGATGCCTCCAGCTTTGTTCTTTTTGCTTAGGATTGTCTTGGCTATGTGGACTCTTTTGGTTTCATATGAAGTTTAAGGTGTTTTTTTCCAGTTTTGTGAAGAAGGTCATTGGTAGCTTGATGGGGATAGTGTTGAATCTATAAATTACGTTGGGCATTACGGCCATTTTCACAATATTGATTGTTCCTAACCATGAACATGGAATATTTTTCCATCTGTTTGTGTCCTCTCTTATTTCCTTGAGCAGTGGTTTGTAGTTCTCCTTAAAGAGGTCCTTTACATCTTTTGCTAGTTGTATTCCTAGGTATTTTATTCTCTTTGTAGCAATTGTGAACGGGAGTTTGCTTTTGATTTGGTTCTCTTTTAGTCTGTTACCGGTGTATAGGAATGCTTGTGATTTTTGCACATTGATTTTGTATCCTGAGACTTTGCTGAAGTTGCTTATCAGTTTCAGGACATTTTGGGCTGAGACCATGGGGTCTTCTAAATATACAATCCTGTCATCTGCAAATAGAGACAGTTTGACTTCCTCCTTTCCTAATTGAAAACGCTTTATTTCTTTTTCTTGCCTGATTGCTCTGTCTAGAACTTCCAATACTATATTGAATAGGAGTGGTGGGAGAGGGTATCCTCATCTAATGCCAAATTTCAAAGAGAATGCTTCCAGTTTTTGCCCATTCAGTACGATATTGGCTGTGGGTTTGTCATAAATAGCTTTTATTATTTGGAGGTAGGTTCCATCCATATCTAGTTTACTGAGAGTTTTTAAGCATAAAGGGCTGTTGAATTTTGTCAAAGGCCTTCTCTGCATCTATTGAGATAATTGGCTTTTGCCTTTGGTTCCGTTTATGTGGTGGATTACATTTATAGACTTGGGTATGTTGAAACAGCCTTGCATACCTGAGATGAATCCTACTTGATAGTGATGGATAAGCTTTTTGATATGCTGTTGAAATCAGTTTGCCAGTATTTTACTGAAGATTTTTTCATCTATGTTCATCGTGGATATTGGCCTGCAGTTTTCTTTTTTGTTTGAGTCTCTGCTGGGTTTTGATATCAGGATGATGTTGGTCTTTTGAAATGATTTGGGAAGGAGTCCCTCTTTCTGTATTGTTTGGAATAATTTCAGAAGGTGTGATACCAGCTCCTCTTTGTACGTCTGGTAGAATTCTGCTGTGAAACCATCTGGACCTGGACTTTTTTGGTTGGTAGGCTATTAATTGCTGTCTCAACTTCAGCTCTTGTTATTGGTCTATTGTTTTAACTCCTTCCTGATTTAGGCTTGGGAGGGTGCAATTGTCCAAGAATTTATCCCTTTCTTCTAGGTTTACTGGTTTATGTGCATAGAGTTGTTTGTAGTAATCTCTGATGGTAGTTTGTATTTCTGTGGAATCGGTGGTGATATCCCCTTTATCGTTTTTTATTGCATCTATTTGATTATTCTCTCTTTTATTAATCTGTCTAGCTGTCTATTTTGTTGATCTTTTCAAAAAACGATCTCATAGATTTAATTTTGGAGGGGTTTTGTGTCTCTGTCTCCTTCAGTTCTGTTCGGATCTTAGTTATTTCTTGTCTTGTGCTAGCTTTTAAGGTTTTTTGATCTTGCTCCTCTAATTCTTTTCAATTTTATGATAGGGTGTCGATTTTAGATCTTTCCTTGCTTCTATGATTTCCATTCTTTTGCATTTGCTGAGGAGTGATTTACTTCCAATTATGTGGTCAATTTTAGAGTAGGTGTGATGTGGTGCTGAGAAGAATGTATATTCTGTAGATTTAGGGTGGAGAGTTCTGTAGATTTAGGGTGGAGAGTTCTGTAGATGTCTATTAGGTTTGCTTGGTCCAGATCTGAGTTCAAGTCCTGGATATCCTTATTAATTTTCTGTCTTGTTGATCTGTCTAATATTGACAGTGGAGTGTTAAAGTCTCCCACTATTATTTTGTGGGAGTCTAAGTCTCTTTGTAGGTCATTAAGAACTTGCTTTATGTATCTGGATGCTCCTGTATTGGGTGCATATATGTTTCGGATTATTAGCTCTTCTTGTTGCATTGATCCTTTTACCATTATGTAATGCCCTTCTTTGTCTCTTTTGATCTTTGTTGGTTTACAATCTATTTTATCAGATACTAGGATTGCAACTCCTGCTTTTTTTTGCTCTCCACTTGCTTGGTAAATCTTTCTCCATCCCTTTATTTTGAGCCTATGCGTGTCCTTGCATTTGAGATGGGTTTCCTGAAAGCAGCACACCGATGGGTCTTGACTTTTTATCCAATTTGCCAGTCTTTGTCTTTTGATTGGGGCATTTAGCCCATTTAAATTTAAGGTTAATACTGTTATGTGTGAATTTGATCCTGCCATTTTGATGCTAGCTGGTTGTTTTGCCCTTTAATTGATGAAGTTTCTTCATGTGTCAATGGTCTTTACCATTTGGTGTGATTTTGCAGTGGCTGGTACTGGTTGTTCCTTTCCATGTTAAGTGCTCCTTTTAGGAGCTCTTGTAATGCAGGCCTGGTGGTGACAAAATCTCTCAGCAATTGCTTGTCTGTAAAGGATTTTATTTCTCCTTCACTTATGAAGCTTAGTTTGGTTTAATATGCAATTCTAGGTTGAAAGTTCTTTTTTTTTTAAGGATGTTGAATATTGGCCCCCATTCTATTCTGGCTTGTGGGGTTTCTGCCAAGAGATCCACTGTGAGTCTAATGGGCTTCCCTTTGTGGGTAACCCGACCTTTCTCTCTGGCTGCCCTTAGCATTTTTTCCTTCATTTCAACCCTGGTGAATCTGACAATTATGTTCCTTGGGGTTGTTCTTCTTGAGGAATATCTTTGTGGTATTCTCTATATTTCCTGGACTTAAATGGTGGCCTGCCTTGCTAGGTTGGGTAATTTCTCCTGGTTGATATCCTGCAGAGTGTTTTCCAGCTTGGATTCATTCTCTCCATCACATTCAGGTACACCTATCAAACGTAGATTAGGTCTTTTCAGTAATCCTGTATTTCATTTCATTGAGTTGATCTTCAGTCTCTGATACCCTTTCTTCTGCTTGGTCGATTTGACTGTTCAAACCTGTGTATGCCAAATGAAGTTCTTGTGCTTTGTTTTTCAGCTCTATCAAGTCTTGGATATTATTCTCTAAGCTGTTGATTCTAGTTAGTATTTTGTCAAACCTTTTCGAAGTTTCTTAGTTTCTTTGCATTGGGTTAGAACATGTTCTTTAGCTCAGAGAAGTTTGTTACTAGCCAACTTCTGAAGCCTGTTTCTGTCAATTCAACAGATTCCTTCTCCATCCAGCTTTGTTCCCTTGCTGGTGCAGAGTTCTGATCACTTGGAGGAGGAGAGGCATTCTAGTTTTTGGTGTTTTCATCCTTTTTTCTCTGATTTCTTCCCATCTTTGTGGATTTATCTACCTGTGGTCTTTGTAGTTGCTGACTTTCAGATGGGATCTCTGACTGGGGTTGAAGCTCTTTCTGTCTTTTAGTTTTCCTTCTAACAATCAGGCCCTTCTGTTGCAGGATTGTTGGAGGTCCACTTCAGACCCTTCTTGCCTGGGGATCACCTGTGGGGACTGAAGAACAGTGAGGATTGCTGCTGGTTTCTTCTTCTGTTATCTTTGTCCCAGAAGGGTACCTGCTAGATGTCAGCTTGAGCTCTCCTTCATGAAGTGTCTCTTTGGATATACAGGAGTCGGGGAGCTGTTTGAGGAGACAATCTGTCCCTTATAGAAGCTCAAGTGCTGTGTTGTGAGCTCTGTTGTTCTGTTCAGAGCTGCTGGGCAGGTACATTTAAGTCTGCTGCAGCAGAACTCATAACTGCCTCTTTTTCCAGGTGCTCTGTCCTAGAAAGGTGGGACTTTATTTATAAGTTGCTGATATGCTGCTGCCTTTTTTCAGAGAATCCCTCCCCAGCAAGGAGGTAGTCTAATCACAATCTGCCAGCAGATGCGTTGCTGAGCTGCCACGGCTCTGCCCAGCTGCTGTGTAAACTTCCTTGCAGTTTTGTTTACGGTGGTACGGTTAGAACTGCCTCATAATGGCAGTCTGCCTCAGTAGTGATCGACTGCCTCAGAAATGGCAGATGCCCTTCCCCATACTAAGCTGGACCATCCTGGGTCCAGCTGCACTTGCTGGGAAATTCTCAATCCAGAGCGTTTCAGATTCCTGGTCTTTGAGGGGGTGGGACCTGCAGAACCAGATCACCTGGCTCCCTGTTTCAGCCCCTTCTTGTACAATTGAATGGGTGACTCTGTCTCCCAGGTGTTCCAGGTGCCAGTTGAAATGGCTGCCCAGATTTGTGTGAGTTTTTGTGCAGAAACTGGCAGCGCTGGCTGAAACAGCTATGCTGGAAACTCATGGTGCTTTTTGGCCCAGGAATCTCCTGGTCTGTGGGCAGTAAAAACTCATTTGGAAATGCAGTGATCACTCACCCTCCGTGTTGTTCTCACTGGGAACTGCACTCCTGAGCAGTTCTTGTTCAGCCATCTTGGATCGCCTGTCTCATCTCTTTATTTTCAGTTCTTCTTCCTTTTGTAACCAAATCCTTAAGTTTTTCTTACTTGAACGTCTATTTTTACATTTTAAACTTTAAACTTTACTCTAATTTTAAGGTTTTCTATGCACCAAGTGAAACAAAACAAAAAACATACATTATTAAAATTTATTAAATATTAGCCCTCCTTTTGTGCATTAGAGCCATCTTTAACAACTTAGCTCCTCTGATCACACATCCCTGCACTTGTGTTCGGGCTCAGAACAAAACACCCTAATATATGATACCTTGGCATACTAAGTATTTTAAGCTGAAATTGAGAGGATGATGGAAGCAAAAAGATCACTGTCTGACCTTCTCTTTCTCTGACCTTTTACCTCCAGTGAAGCATGGTAATAGAAGAATTCTCTGACCTACCTTACTTGAAAGTAGGTTGTAAGACCCTCCACTCCAGAGGGATCCAGCCCTATACCTGGAAGCCATGAAGAATCTGGACAAATAGGCCTTGCTAAATTCTTCCCAGTTTAGTACTATAAGATTATACCCTTTTGTCTTTCCACCACACTTCTGCAGGACCACCCATAAACATACAGTTTTCTCTGGGCCTTTAGGACTTCATTTCTGAAGGCTCCAGTGTCACATAAAATTTTAGTTAAATATAACTAAATGCTTTCCTCCCATTAATTTGTCTTTTATTATAGGGATGTCAGCCATGAATATTGCAATGAGTGAGGAAAAGTATTACAATTGACCCTTGAACAATGGAGGGATTAAGGGCACAGACTTCTGTGCTGCCAAAAGTTTACATATGGCTTTGACTCTCCAAAACCTTAATTACTAATACCCCATTGTTGTCTGGAAGCTGTACCAATAACATCAACAGTCAACTAACACACATTTTGTCTGTTCTATGTATTCGATGCTGTATTCTTATAATAAAGTAAGCAAGATAAAAGATGCTACTAAGAAAATCATAATGAAGAGGGAATATTTAATATTCATTAAGTGGATCATAATGAAGGTCTTCATCCTCATTGTCTTCATATTGAGTAGCTGAAGAAGAGTAGGTGTTGGTCTGGCTGTCCCAGGAGTGGCAGAGGTGGAAGAAGCTCCATGTATAAGTGGACTTACAAAGTTCAAACCTATGTTGTTAAAGGGTCAATTGTACATAGGTTCTGGGAAGTAGGATGTTGAAGCCTTTGGGTGGCCATTATTCTACATATCAAACACTTGAAGCAATAAAAATAATTTTCAACAGAAAAATACATAAAGCAGTAGCTTCAGAGACACTGAACATAGGGCAATGGATGACAGCAATCTCTGAGATACAAAAAACAAAGGAGGAAATGATGATTTTCCCAGTATTGACAGTTTCCAGGCCACAGAACAAGCAGGGAAATCCCAGGCAAAGCCTGAGTAGAGGAGATGGAGAGTCCTGGGAGATCGAAGTTGCTAGCATACAGGAAAAAATACCAGAGAAGAGAGATATACACAGATAACTCCAGAGATCTTTAGACGTCTCCTTAGGGAATTCAGCTGAGTGCCAAACAGTGCATGTATATGAGGATACTACCCAAGCCTCAGGAAAAAGCTGTCAGAAAGGATTAGGAGTAACAGTGCCTGGCTTTCACATAGGGTCAAGAGGTGTACCCTTTTCCAGGAGACCGGCAGGAAAATGAACATTTAGGTACAATACATGTAAGTTTCTTGGCTCACTAACACTAGGCTGAGTACTGCTCAATCACATGTAACAAATCTTAAAAGCGTAACCCAAACTTTTTCAATTAACTGCAACCCAAAACAAAACTCAAGAATATAGAAGTACAAACATCTATCACAACTTGACGTTCACATTATCTGGCATTCAATAACAAATGACCCAGGCATACAGAATAGCAGGAAGATATAAACCATAAAGAGAAAGAAAACAGTCAATTAAAAAGAACTCAATGAGACAAGGTGAGACAAAAATAGAGTGATGATTTAGCACTGTTAACTATCTAAAATAGAATTATTACAGATGAATAAGTCTTAGTGTTCTGTACCATTGTAAGATAACTATAGTCAATATAGTTGCAAGTTGCTGGAAGGAGGACATTGAATGTTTCCAGTGCAAAGAAACAATTTTTGAAATGATGTATGGATATGCTAATTACCTTGATCTGATCACTATACCTTATATGTATGGAAACATCACTATGTACTCCCATGAATATGTATAATTATTTGTCAATTAAAAAAGACAAAGCAGAATAATTAGCTAAGTTAACAGAGAAGCATAGTATATATGTTATTGGGATCCTCAAAGGTGAGAGTATGTGTGCAGAAAATATATTTAAACCAGTAGTGACTAATGCCTTTCTGAATTTAATAAATTCACAAATAGAACAGCAGTGAAGTCCAAGCACAAGAAACATGAAGAAAATGATACTGAGACATATAGTAATCAATTTCCCTAAAAGCAATAATAAATATAAATCTTAAACGCAAAGAGAAAAAATGACACATTATATACAAAAGAACAAACTTAAAAATATGGCAATCTTTGGGGGTGTCAGGAACAATGCAAGTGAGAAGAGAATTTAACAACATCTTAGAATACTAAAATAGTTACCAACCTAGAATGTTATTTCCATTGAAAATATCTCAAAAGAACAAAGGCTAAGTGAAGACTTACTCAGAAATATGAAAGCTGAAACAATTCCTCACTGCCAGAGTCCCACCCTGAGACCCAGTAAAGAAAAGCCTTCAAGAAGAAGGAAAATAACAGCAAAATTGAAATACAAATCTATACAAAGGAATGAAGCCACAGAAAATGGCAATTATATGAGTAAATACATGTGTTTTCTAGGACTGCTATAATAATGTACTTCAATCTGGATGTCTTAAAACCACAGAAATATATTGTCTCACAGTTCTAGGGGCTAAAAGTTGAAAACTGAGGTGTTGAGAGGGCAATATTTTCTATGAAACATTTAGGGAAGAATTCTGCCTTGCTTCTTTGTAGCATCTGGTGTTTGCTGGCCATTCTTACCTTCCTCAGCTTGCAGATGCGTCACTACAGTTGAGGCAGGAGGCGACACACAACTCCAGAGGTGGGGCTCGGACAGTGGACCAAATTGAGAACTAGCTAAAACAGGGATGTGGTGGAAGCAGCTTTTCATAAAACATGCTCACCAGTGTGTGTGCCATGTCAGTTTACCATTGCCATGTCAAAACCTGGGAGTTACTGCCCCTTTCCATGGCAATAACCCAACAACTCCAAAGTTACTACCCTTTCTTTAAAAAAATTTCTATATAAACTGCCACTTAATCTGCATGCAATTAAAAGTAGGTATAAATATGACAGTAGAACTGCCCTGAGCTGCTACTCTCTGCCAAAGGAGTAGTCCTACTCTGCAGGAGCAGTCACGGAAGCTGCTTTCTTCCACCACTGGCTCACCCTTGAATTCTTTCCAGGGTGAAGCAAAGAACCCTCCCAGGCTAAGCTCCAGGTAGCTAAGCTCCAATGTGGGGCTCACCAGCCCTGCATCACAGTGGCTACCTCTGACTTTACATGACACTCTTGGGTATCTGTGTTTCTACATCTCTATGTCTCTATATCTCTGTGCCTCTTCTCCTCTAAAAATATCAGTCACATTTGATTGGAGATCTACCCTACTTTAGGATGGTAACAATTAACATGACATCTGTAATGATCCTACTTCCCTTGCAGTTAGGACTTCAACATATCATTTGGAGGAACACAGTTCAACCCATAAAAAGACATATTGATTTTCTTATTCAGATTTCTTTAAAAGATAAATGACTTTAAAATGCAGTGTGGATTTATTCTACTTCATAACTCCAGGCATTCTGTTCATTAGGTATAATTGTTTCTATGTTGAAGTTATTTCAGTTTAAAAAGTATATATTCATGGGTGCTTTTTTCTGTTATTTACTTTAGTTTTAGTTGAGCTCTAGAAAAAAATCTAGCCAGTACCTACCTGATGTGAAGCCTTGAATATTATCTATATATTAAAGTCACAGCATTAAAAATAAGTTAGTAACTGAAAACTATGTGACTAAACAGAATGCAGTATTAAAAAACTAAATGGAGAACCTCGGGAATGTAACAGATTCCATAGACAAGAAAATGCTTCTGGCTCAATGGTTTGCTTCACTTTGTGAGAGAGAATCCCTGAAATATATACACACCAGTAGTGAATGAGAAATCTCACAGACTTCCAGGAAAAAAAAATGAAATCAGACCTTAAAATATCAAATGGATTTTTTTTTTCTTCCAACAGTCTTCGCCCCTACAGATTTTATCTCATAGTGACTACGTTTTATTAATAAGAAAAGAAGAAAAGAGGGTGAAGAGGGTATTTTCTTACTTTATCATTGAAAAATTGTAAAACCTTGCAATCATAATGCCCCTCGGTACACTGCCTTCTTGGCTTCACTGCCTGCTTGCCTTCTGCTACATGTATTATCACTACTACCCTTGAATTGGCGGGTACTCTCATTCTTAAGTGAAAACACATACACGTATACACACACACAAACACTCTCTCTCTCACACCCCACAAATATGTATTATGGAACTTTTGGTTTAACCACCCAGCCATAGTTTCCATGGTCATAAACCATTTACGTCAAAAGCAATCACCACTATCCTAGACACCACCATCATAAGAGCAGGGAACTCCCTGACCTGGGTCAGAATGTGCCTCTTCCATGCTCCATGGACACTTGGTAAAATATTTCTATTACTTATTTCCCAGCACCTGGAAATGCTATATTTTATGGGGAACTAGGGAGAACTTTAATTTGTTAAATCTCACAGGGGAGATCTCAACATCTCAAAAGAGAGCTCCCACTCTCAACATCACAGAACCGTTGAGGTCAAAGAGGCTTAAGAGATTCTATAGAACAAAAATGGCCTAGAAGGACCGATTCCACAAAAATTACTACTAAAATAAAAGACAAAGCAAGGATAAATTCAGAATGGAAATAATTAGGCACTGATAACACTTCTGAAATTATTTTTTAAATAGCAGTAGCTGTTTAGAATACTGGTCACAACTTAAGCTTTGAGAACAATTAAAATCCATCTACATCAGTTGGCGATTTAAATGTGCAACAAACAGTAATGAAATTGAGCAAAGGAAAATGCAAATTTTGTCAGAGGCAATTTGAAGATCCTCAAGATTTTATAGACCACCTTAATAGACATAGCTATCCAAATGCGTATTTTTGTTTGCATTTTAAATGCAGTGAGTCATTTAAGCTGCCATTCAGCTTGCCCAGCATACAAAAAGTCACAGGGTATTTCAAGCTCAGTGTAGTTTTCCAGAATGTCATGAGCTTTTTGAAGATCTTCTTGTGCTCTATGAACATGAAGCTCAGCACTATTTAAGTAAAAGACCAGAATTATCTGCACAACCAAGAGAAACAATTATTTGGGATGTTCATACAGATTCAAATTCTAATCATTAGGAAAAAGACTGATCTAGTAATGAGAAACAAATTATTCATCTGCCAGTTTCTACTAGCCAATCAAGGAACGATTCTACAGAACCAAAGAAATGTATAGAAAGTATGGAAGGGAAAACTGTTTAGTTCAGAATGGAAATGAATGTTCTGATAACACTGAAATATAAGCTTGATAGACCGAAAAATGCCCGACATAGAGCCAAATTCTGAAAATAATTGTAGTAGTAGTGATTTAGTCAATGGATACAGCAAAATAGAGCAAACACCTTTAACTTCATCAGATCCTGCTTTGAAAATTGATACAAACAGAATCAGGACAGAATATGGTTCCCTTGTACCCGGTGTTGTACCACAAGAACACAATACCTTCCTAGTATCTCAGGTACCTTCCAAACCAAATCTGACAAGTGAACATACTTCATATGGCTTAATTTTAACAAAATCATTTACTTTAATCAATCAAATTTTAGTATGCCAAAATTCAGAAAATTTCTGACTGGTAGAGTAGATGCCTGTTCTGATCAAGTTAACGTGTGTTTAAAATAACAGTGAAAAGATTAAGATGTGCAAATGCCTGACCACCTACTTTAAGGCAGAAGCACTTGAGGCTCATCCTGCACAAAAGAAATGTCGCACACTCTTTGGATTTGATTCAGATAGCCAAAGTGCTGGATAAAAATGTTTCAGAAAGATCTGTCAGGCAGTGTGAAAAAAGCACTATACGAGCTATTTCCTTGATGGCCGTAATTTTAGAGTGATCTTAGATTACTAAAGTTCAGGACAAAACACATTTTCTAGAATGAACTCACAGAGATGTGCTGACTTAGACTCCAAAAGGGTTATTATAAAACTCCCAAAGTACAGTTTTCCAGAAAACCACATTTTAAAAAACTTGATGATGATTAGTAGCAGCAGCATGTTCAGTTTTACTTATATGAGAAATAAGTTAAGCAGCTAGTCAGAAAACCAGCTATGGCCTTACAGAAAGGGAAAAGTTAACCCATTATTAAAAAGTGTGTGAGGGGGAGGAGGGCTGGTTTATAATTCTAAACAATTTATTTTATTTTACAAATGGGGTTTGTTTTCTTGTCACACATAAACAGATTATGTCCCCTCCCTTCTGGTCAAACATAGTTTAAGGAATCGATGCTGTTTGGTTTGTGTTAGGATTTAGAAACTTACACATTAACTTACCACAGTGCTGTCAACTGAATATTTTAGCTGGTTTCCAGATGATTAATTACATCAAACTTCAGGGAATGGCATGCCAGCCTTGAAAATTAAAAAACAAAATAAAAAAAACATAGTACTTTGCTAATCAGCTCTTGATAGAACCTCCCACTAACCACTTCTGTGGTACAAACTAGTTACATTTAAAGGGCAGAGTGTCAATAAAAAAGAAATACCATCAGTAACTCTGGGGAGAGATGAAAGGAATCTAAGACCTTTACAGGCCTTGTAGTTGAAGGAAAACACTGAATTCAGATTCTTCAATGTGAATAGTGGTAAAAGCACAATGGGATATTTCTGTTTGTACGTATGTCAGGACATTGCTTGATGATTCATAGTAAGGTCCTTTAGACATTAATTTGAGTTATCTAAGTATAATCCTATTAAAATAACTGGCTCAAAAATATCAGCTAAGAATCAGATTGCAAATTCATTCATTTTCTATTAGGAGAGGTAATTCCAAATAAGCCATATTACTCCTGTTTTTTAAATCATTAGTGATGGATGTGGTCCGAATAGCACTTTTTATATGTCAAAGGAAGTATTTACACAAAAATTTGCACAACAAGAACACAAGAGATACATCTGTGCATTTTCTTGGTGATAAGTTATTTTTCTAAAGAAGATTTTAACTTAATAAATTGTTTAAATATTTAAAAAGAATACTCTCACACGTTTTCCACTTGTCCATTAATGAAAAGAAGACACTTAAACACTTCCTTTTACCTAATAGTGTGTAAATCTAAAACAGGGATAAAAAGAGCAAAAAGATAAACTGTTTCAGAACAGATCTCCTGATGTCCCAATGTCAAATATTCCAGTTTTTCTAAACAATAAAATCTTTGTTCAAGGTAGTAATCTCATCAGACCCTATATTAGAGCTTCTTTAACGAGACTACTATGTAAGTGAGAAATTTGTTCTAGGTAGCATCCATATTTTATTAAATTAGAATTTCCAGGTAATGATTGATCGGATTTTTTTTTGTTTCCCCATTTTATTAGTTTATTTGTAATCAGCATTCACAACTCTGCAGTGATGGTCATTAAGTGTATTCCAAATCTAATTTTGTTAGATTAGTAAGCTCATATATGTTATGAATTTACGTATATGTAAATTTATGAATTTATGGAATTCATATATGAATTGTAGCTGTGGAATTTACACTTAGGTAACTAAACACAACTCATAATCAAGTGTTAAAATTTCTTTAAGGTCAGCTGAAAATGTTTTCTGTATTTCTTGATACTAAAAATGTAATGATTTTTATTTCTGTTGATTCTAAGTATATGTCTTGTAATAAAATGTCTGTTTGGAAAAAAACAATCCATATACATCAGTTGGCAAGCAAACCTATTAACTGACATTATTCTGTAACTGATCCTAAATTGAATGGATTGCTATGATAAGAAAAAGAAAGTAATAAAAACGAAATGGATGGCTTTATAAGCTGAATACTTGGAGACCACAGAAAAGTTAGGAGGAAATCACAGGGATTGGTAAAGAAGCCAAGGTATAATAAGACTGGGTGAGGTTTTCATTAAAGGCTTGGTGCTGCGACCCTTACTGTGAGGAAGATCATTGAAAGAAGTTCTCATATTGACCTCATATTCAGAATTAACTACTAGCCCAAACTTCTGATAGGTCAAATGCCCAAATTAAACTCAGACTTCTTGTGAATATCCTGGATATGCTAATCCTGAAATTTCATCTCTGCTCTATCAATGTTGTTACAACAAGCTAGTTATATATTCTTGCATAGTAAAAGCGCCCAAATCAATCACCCACATAGGTGTAAGCAATTCCACTCTTAGAAATCAAGAATTCCCTAGTCTTTGTAAAGTTTTTTTATTTTTTAATTTTTTTTTAAGATGGAGTCTTGCTCTGTTGCCACGCTGGAGTACAGTGGTGCGATTTGGCTCACTGCAACCTCTGTCTCCTGGATTCAAGCGAATCTCCTGCCTCAGTTTCCTGAGTAGCAGGGATTACAGGTGCGTGCCCCACCATGCCTGGCTAACTTGTATTTTTAGTAGAGACAGGGTTTCACCATATTGGCCCAATGATCTTGATGTCTTGACCTCGTGATCCACCCACCTTGTCTTCTGGAAGAGCTAGGAGTACAGGTGTGAGCCACCGTGCCTAGCCTGTATCTTAAATTTTTTAATGACACACACATTTTGTCCTTCACCCTACAAATATTTTTGGGTTTTATTCTGATCGACATGCAATATACATAATACTGTCTCTCCATTATCTTATTAGGGTAGAACTACCTTTGCAGCTTTGGACATCATTTAGAAGATATGAAATGGAATACAGAAAGGAAGAATTCTTGAACAAAGTTTCTCAGTGCTTGTTGCCTTAACTAGGTCCTCCCCTCAGCTCATTGCCCCTCTGTCAACTTGCAAGAGACTCTGACTTTGTTTGTTTCATTGTGCTTATGTAGTTAGATTATGAGACTGATCATTTAGTGTCCATCAGACTATATATTATTAAATCTTCTCTCAAGTTGCCCCAATATCCTTTGTGGCTAGAGGAAGAGAAAAACATTCATCTAATCCAATTTCTCTTGGAAAAAAAAAAAGTCTCATAGTTCTGATAAAGAGTCATTGCCATACCTGTTTCACCAGTTAGAAAACATGTTTGTATTTGTATAGCACCTCTGGGAACCTAATGCAATAATATCGCCTTCTTTTCCATTTGTTCCTAATCTAGATGCTATATTTTTTATACATCCCACCTGCTAAGTATTTTACAATTACAGATATATGCTCTATTTTTTATTCTGTCCCATCTCACCCTGCTAGGAAATTTTTATTTTATGTTTTTCATATCAAAGCTTCCAAGCTACTTGCATTACAAGGCCACATGGAATGTTCTTTATTTTCTCAAATTCTCAAAGGGATGTGGATGGTATTGTGTTTTTAGTTATTCTCTACTTATGTATATCAGGTAATCTTCCATTATGTTTCTTTCAGAAGAGGATTATAAACAAGATGCCTTCATTTAATTTTTAAAAATCTAACCCAAAAGGGTCATAAAGAATTTAAAGTAAAACTAAATTTTAAAAATCTTTATTTACTCCTTACGGCAGAAAAAATAGCTTTTATCTTCCAAAGTAAAGTCACAAGTCAACTCTGAGTTCAAACATACACATAATCTTGGGCATGGATAGCTATTGTTATTGACATCTCCTGAGACAAGCATCATTTGTTAAACCTCTTTTACCTGAAATAAGACTGTCATTCCAGAATAAGTATCTTGATCATAAGAAAACCTTTACCCTGGAAGATCAGGCCACATGCCCAAAGGGTTTCTCAGAGACTATAAGGAACTTTTCATACCAAATTATTTACTGGACTTCCTAAAAGGCTGTGTGAAGTCACCTCAGGATATTCTCCTTCTCTAAACTCATAGAAGCTAGAAGATTACACACAAGAGCAAAAAAGCGAGATGACAGAAATAGTGAAATATAATTAGTATGCTTGCAATGTTCCAGTGTGGTTCAATAGTATTGTCAACCAGCAATTGGCAAGCCCATAATACAGGCAATCTTTCAATGAAAACAAAAGGCAGATCAATCTTCGCCGTGATTGCATTTTGATACACACCTTGATTTTATCCAGAAGACATGACTACACTTTGACTACACATCTCAGTCAGAACCTGCTGGCATGCTGGAATGACATGGTGTGCTAGTCTGTTTTTATGATGCTGATAAAGACATAACTGAGGCTGGGAAGAGAAAGAGGCTGAATGGACTTACAATTCCAAACGGCCTGGGAGGCCTCATAATCATGGTGGAAGACAGGAAGGAACAAGTCACATCTTATGTGGATGGAGGCAGGCAGAGATAGAGCTTCTGTTCGTAAACTCCCATTTTTAAAACAATAAGATCTCATGAGACTTATTCACTATAATGAGAACAGCATGAGAAAGATCAACCCCCATGAATCAATTACCACCCACCAGGTTTTCCCACAACCCATGGGAATTGTGGGAGTTAGAATTCAAGACAAGATTTGGGTGAGGACACAGCCAAACCATATTATTCCATCAGCTGCCTCTCCCAAATCTCACGTCCTCACATTTAAAAAACAGTTACATCTTTTCAACAGTCTTTCAAAGTCTTAACTCATTGTAGCATTAGCTGAAAAAAGTCTACAGTCCCAAGTCTTATCTGAGACAAGTCCCTTCCATCTATGAGCCTGTAAAATCAAAAGCAAGTTAGTTACTTCCTAGATAAAATGGGGATACAGGCACTGGATAAATACACCCATCCCAGATAATAGAAGTTGACCTAACCAAAGGGTTTAAAGGCCCCACACAAGTCCAAAATCCAGAGAGGCAGGAAATCTTAAAGTTCCAAAACTACCTCCTTTGACTGTACGTCTTACATCCAAGTCACGCTGATGCAAAAGGTGGATTCTCAGGTTCTTGGGCATGGGAACTGTGGCTTTGAAGGATAGTATTCCTGCAGCTGCTTTCACAGGCTGGCATTGTTTGTGGCCTTCCCAGGCATATGGCACAAGCAGTTGGTGAATCTACAATTCTGGAGTCTAGAGGATGGTGGATCCCTTCTCAAGGCTCTACTAAGTGGTGCCACAGTAAGGACACTATGTGGGGGCTCTGATCCCACATTTCCCTTCCTCACTGCCCTAGCAGAGGTTCTCTGTCAGGTTCTGACCTATAGAGCCTGACCCAGTGACAAACAAATGCACTCAAACACGGAATACAGTGAAAGAGTAGGCTACAGGTCTATGACCACAGACACTGTAGAGAGAGTTAGCAGCCACTGCTCTCACTGGCTGGCCCTGTGGGATTTGATTTTGTATAGATAAAAGGACAGGGATCTTTGGATAAACACCATTAGAGGGTAATTAACTTCTGCCCCTTGAGTAGAAGGCAGTTATGCATGCATGGATGATCAAAGGTTTGCTAATGGAGGTAGGGGTAAACAGACTTACCTGAGGAAGCCTCTTTACAATTCCTCGAATTTACTCTATGTCCTAATGCCCTAGGGTAAGAATCAGCAGCCTTCTGCCCATTCTGTCATTTGAAGCTATGCAAACTGCCTGGCTTTCCAAAGGGGTTCTGTGACTATTTCCTATAACTTGCTCTAATATATTTCCTTTAATATTTTTGCCACCACCCTCACTGAAGTCTCATACCTCCCATTTTTCTTTTCTTTCTTTTTTTTTTTAATCTGGCTTTAGTCATTGAAGACTGCCAATGTGTGCAGCAACAGGTCCATCAATCGAGGTGGTCATTGCTCTTATTCTGGCTTTGCATTCTAGAATCAGCAAATAACATAAGCCAAACATGAGTATAATTAGCAACATTCTTTTCCAATCTAGGAGCAACCTGTAGGGGTACTTGGCATCTCAGTTCACTGTATGCCATTAATGAGGAACCTTACCGGGTACGTGTGAATTTATTTTAGCCAAGCAGTTACACTGTTAGAAGCTGGAAAGGGGGTGATTGTCTAAATGACAGGGCAGAAAAAAAGGCAGATACAGAAGATGGGCTCAATAGAGTGTGGCAGACACAGGTTGCAGGCAAAGTGAGAGAATAAAAAAAAATTACATGGAGTGAATGGTGTCTACATCTGGAGCAGGATTCACTCCTCCTTTTCAGGTTTCTTCTTCAGCATTGCCCAGGTGATGTCTGGGGCCAGTTTTGTCCACAGAAGCCACATTGTCCAGTGCTGTGGGTCCTAGTGCTGTCTTTCCTAGGCTGGCTAAACTTTTTTCTTCTTTCCATCCTTGGATGAGGACATAGTCTTGAGGCTGGTGCTGGTGTACTGGAAACTAAGGGTGATGCCTGTGCTAAGAGACCTTTTATAATCTTTGTTAAAGAGCAGGTTAGTGCTTTAAGAAAAACCTGCTGTGCTTTTTTTTAATGTCTAGTTTACATAAAAACTAAATGATACTTCTTTAAATTTAGTCAATATGTTTATACACAGAATTTCTTTTACAACTAATGTTTTAAAACTTGCTTAAACCTTCAAAAAAATATATAACATTTCCTGCATAAATTCCCTTTTATAACATTTTAATGACTTTCACAATCTTCGACATGCCTTAACTTTGTTTTATAACCTTCCTTACTAAAGGTGCGTTCTTATATGTATAACTTTCTTAATATTTATCTAATTTCTCCTTTATCTCTCTCTTTTGTGTTAATTTTTGTGTCTCTCTCTGATCTGTCTCTCCTCATCTCTTACTCATTCTATTTCTCTCTCCAATCTTTCTATTTCTGTCTTGAGAGGTTTTAGCAAAATGCTTTCCTACAGCTGATTGAAATTTGTCATCTAAATTTTAAAAAATTAAGAGTAAATAAGGCTTGTGCAAGTAGTGTTACAAGATCCTTACCTACACATCCCCTTTATTGAATATATTTTTAAGAGTGGAGTGGACATTGTGGTATAATTTGTTTTGCTAGTCTCTGGGTAAGTTATAATTGCTTACATAATTTTCTCAAATTTTGATGGAAAAACTGATGTTACTGGGTGGCTTGGTCAAGCAGTGATGTCATAACCTGATGATCTGCTTGTTAATTGCCATAAACCGGTGGGCCAGGCAATAAGCTGTGTACAGTAATAAGATAGAACGTGTATGTTGATCTTGCAATTGCTGAAGTCAAAGAAAAAGAACATACAGGTCAGGCTCCAGTTTATATCTCCCAGTGATTTCTGATAATCATTTAATGTGTGTAAGTTGGTAGTAGTTAACCTTTTGAGGGCTTACTGACCAGGAAGTTAGTATGCACCCAAGACATTTCCAGGAAAGGACATTTGTACATTTTCAGGTGAAATAATTAAATCTCTTAGCTGTGTATTCTTTATGAAAGAGGTATATAAATTTAAAAATACTGGCTCTGTGGAGGCTGCCAATAACATATAATCCATGAAATGAAAAATCTTACAATTAGAAAGTTTGTTTCCACTGGAGAATATAGCCTTATCTACATGATACTGACACATGGTAGGACTGTCCAGCATCCCTTAAGGAAGCACTTTCAACTGAAATTGGCAAGCTGGTCTTTCATTATTAATAACTGATAATGTAAACACAAATTTTTCTCTGTCTTGTTCTGCTAGAGGAATCATGTAAAAACAGTTTTTGAAGTCAATTACAATTATAGGCCAAACTTGAGGAATTGCCATGGGGGAAGGGAGACCCCATTGAAGAGGTCCCGTAAGCTGTAGATTAGCATTAATGGCATGTAAGTCATGGAAAAGCCTCCATTTACCAGACTTTTTGGGAATGACAGAAATGAGGGACTGTTTTACTTAAATAGGATTTGGAGACAGCTATGTCAGGGGTAGGGTTAGAATAACAACAGTGGCCATTATGAGACAAAAATCTTAGAAATTCTTAAATTTTACTTAAATCTTAGCAGAGAATTCTAATCTGTGATGTCACTTGCAAAAAAGGAACATACAAAATTTTGCCATAGGCTGCCTGCAGAGCCAAAGAGCAACAGCGTGGGTCCTGGAGTGGCAGCTGTGTTGCACTCATCTAGGTTCTGCCTTTTGTCTGCACTGCTGTTTGTGCTGCTCCCTCCTCTGCTGCTGGGTGGCTGCTGCTGGCCCAGGCAGTTCCTATTGGCCTTGGGTACCAGAAGCTTACCTGCCCCTGAGCCTTCTCTTCTGCCTACTGCCTGCTTGGCCACACGGTTTCGGCCTCTAATGCCTTTTTTCTTACCTTTTTATAAGCATACACATGATTGCTCTGTTGATCTTGCATTATTGGGCAGGCCAAGAGCTCCTCATCTAATGCCACTTGCTGAAGACAGGGTCCTATAGCTG
The DNA here is from genome assembly GCA_004027715.1 of Plecturocebus donacophilus. NCBI lineage: Eukaryota > Metazoa > Chordata > Mammalia > Primates > Pitheciidae > Plecturocebus > Plecturocebus donacophilus. Next base: position 36,559 of record PVKP010004241.1, on the reverse strand, counting down.
TAGTGTCTCCCCTGTCCTTTTGGCAATTTATTGAGGGAAGAAGCTCAGGCAAAATTTCCATTTCCTCTTGGTTATCTTGGCCCAGTGATAATGTTACTGGAAACTGTTGCCCCTTTGCATGATGCTGTTTAGTATTTTTCCCCGCTTGTCCCCAGAGCTTTACATCTAGCATACCTTCTGCCAGGAGCCATGGGCTTTAGGAAACAATAGTTTGTATTAGGTCCCTTAATTAAGCCTGTGAAACTGGGGCTCCACTAGCTTTAAGCAGCTGTTTCAATATTTTTATCTGTTGAGCTGATAACTATTGTCCCATGATGAAACCCTAGCCTGAACAGTTCCTGCCCCCAGAACTTGGTAATCCTAAGCAGGTATCAATGACTTACTGACTGACTGCCCAGTCTTTTCACCTTCATTTCCGGGGGATCTTCACTATGTTTTGTGGGATTCCTCCTCACACGGGACACCAGCTGTTGGGGTTCAACCCACAGACCCTGACCTGGTGACAAATGAACAAATGCATCCAAACACAGAATACAGCTAAAGAGTGAGCTAGGGATCCCTGACTACCTTCACTGCAGAGTTAGCAGCCATCAGGCCTGACTTGCTGGTGGTGTGGGCTTTTATTTTGTATATATAAAAGGACAAAGTCTTTGGATAAACAGAATTAGAGGGTGATTAACTTCTGCCAACCCCTGAGTAGAAGGCAGTTATGCAAATGTGGATGATCAAAGGTTTGCTAATGGTGGTGGGGGTAAACAGACTTATCTGGGGAAGCATCTTTATAATTCCTAGTGTTTACTCTTTGTCCTAATGATGGAGGGTAAAAACCACTTGCCTTCTACCCATTCTGTCATTTGAAACTATGCAAGCCCAGCTTTCCAAGGGATTTTGTGACTATTTCCTATAACTCTCTCTAATATTTTTCCTTTAATATTTTTGCTAACAACCTGACTGAACTCCCACAGTTCTCCATGAGGGCCTTGCCCCTGCAGCAAATTTCTTCCTGGGCATCCAGACCTTTCCATATATCCTCTGAAGTCTAGGCAGAGGTTCCCAAACCCCAAGTCTTAACATCTGTGCACTGCCAGACTCAACACCATGTGAAAGCTGCCAAGGATTGGGGTTTGCACCCTCTGAAGCCATGGCCAGAGCTCTATGTTGGCCCCTTTCAGCTATAGCTGGAATAGCCTGGAAGCAGCGCATCATGTCCCTAGGCCACACACAACAGGGGACCCTGGGCCTGGCCCAGGAAACCATTTTTTCTTCCTAAACCTCCAGGCCTGTGATGGGAGGGTCTGCTACAAAGGTCTCTGACATGCCTTGAAGACATTTTCCCCGTGGTCTTGGGGATTAACATTAGGCTCCTTGTTACTTATGCACATTTCTGCAGCTGGCTTGAATTTCTCTTCAGAAAATGGGATTTTATTTTCTATCACATTGACAGGCTGCGAATTTTCCAAAGTTCTGTGTTCTGCTTCCCTTATAAAACTGAATGCCTTTAAATAGCACCCAAGTCAACTCTTGAATGCTTTGCTGCTTACAGATTTCTTCCACAAGATACCCTAAATTATCTCTCTCAAGTTCAGATTTCCACAAATCTCTAGGGCAGGGACAAAGTGCCACCAGTCTTTTTGCTAAAACATAACAAGAGTCATCTTTGCTCCAGTTCCCAGCAAGTTCCTCATCTCCATCTGAGACCACCTCAGTCTGGAACTTACTAATCATATCATTATCAGCATTTTGTCAAAGCTATTCAACAAGTATCTATAAAGTTTCAAATTATCCCACATTTTCCTGTCATCTTCTGAGCCCTTCAAACTGTTTCAACCTGTGTCTGTTATCCAGTTTCAACATTGCTTCCATATTTTTGCATATTTTTTCAGCAACACTCCAGTCTATTGGTACCAGTTTTTCTGTATTAGTCAATTTTCAAGCTGCTGAAAAAGACATAACACAGGCTGGGAAGAAAAAGAGGTTTAATGGACTTACAGTTCCACATGGTTGGGGAGGCCTCATATTCATGGTGAAAGGCAAAAAGGAAGAAGTCACATCTTATATCATGGAAGCAGGCAAAGAGAGAGTTTGTGTAGGGAAACTCCTATTTAAAAAAAAAAATCAGATCTTGTAAAATGTATTCACTGTAATGAGAACAGCATGGGAAAACCCAGACAAATGATACAATTACTTCCAGCTGGGTTTCTCATGGCATGTGGGAATTGTGGAGTTAAAATTCAAGATGAGATTTGGGTGAGTATGCAGGCAAACCATATCACATGGTGATTTTAAGAAATTAACTGTTGTGACGTCTTTTTTTTTTTTTTCCTTTGGACACAGGGTCTTGTTTTGTTGCCCAGGTGGGAGTGCAGTGGAATGATCATGTTTACTGCAGCCTGAACCTCCTGGGCTCAAGGGATTCTCCCACCTCAGTCTCCTGAGCAGCTGGGACTGGAGGCTCACACTGACATGCTTGGTTATTTTTCAAATTTTATGTAGGGACAAGATCCCACTATGTTGTCCAGGCTGGTCTCAAAATCCTGGGCTCAAGCAGTTCTCCCACCTCAACATCCAGAAGTGTTGGAATTACAGGCATCACCCACTGTGCCTAGTGAACTTGCATTTTTTAAGTGTGGACTAATAAGTTATTCAGATCAAATATCTTGCTGAAAACAACTAAAATTTTTGGATAAAATAAATTTCAAATGCCTCTTTTAAAGAAACAGATTTAACAAGCTTGGATAAACTTATTAGATGAAATTGAAGGGAAAATGAAAACTCAGAGCTTTATTTTGGTTCATAAACCAAGAAGCCACATTGCAAAGGAGTATCCACTGGTGCTTGTATATTTAAACTTGTTTTCATGATTTGTGTACCCTCCATTACCTCTTATATTGTTTCCCACTACTTTCCTTTACTCTTTCTGTGCTTGGTACACTGGTCTTTGTGAATATCTTGTAATTGTGCTGGTAATAACTATGGCAGAGACAAGATAATAATGCAAGTAATTTATTCGGAAAAAATAATCTACCAAATAATAAAACTGACGTCTTCAGTGCTTGAAAACAAATGCCCAGAATTAGCAGCTAAATTCTCTGGCATAGGATGAAGAAGCATGGAATCATACTTCAGTATTTCTATCATCCTCATCCTTTCCAATTGTGTGCTATCCAATGACTTTCAGAAGGAAGGAAGGGCTTGTCAAGATAAACTAATTAAGATCGATCCTAGGCAATATGATATACTCTAGCTACTATTAAAATCTTGTTCATATCGCCTTAAAAATATACTACTCTAATTTTCATGTTGCTATATCAAGTGAATGTTACGTGAGCTTTACAGAATGCTCATGGCTGATAGATGCTGATATGGTTTGGATGTGTTACCACCCAAAAAACTCATCTTGAATTGTAATCTAAATTGTAATCCCCATGTGTTGTGGGAGGGACCTCTTGGGAGGCAATTATATCACAGGAGCAGTTACCCCTTGCTGTTCTTGTGGTTCTCACAAGATCTGATGGTTTTATAAGGAACTTTTCCTCCCTTCGCTCTGCACTTCTCTCTTTTGCCACCATGTGAAGAAGGATATGTTTGGATCCCCTTCCACCATGATTGTAAGTGTCCTGAGGTCTCTTTAGCCATGCAGAACTGTGAACTAAACCTCTTTTTATAAATTACCCAGTCTCATGTATGTCTTCATAGCAGCATAAGAACAGACTAATACAGATGCCCTTTTCCATCAGGAATTGCCCTTGGTAAGAGAAAGCTCCTTCAACCAAGTTTGCATCCTTTTTCCCAAGCAGTTCACAACCAATGACTGGTAGATGCAGAGGTATAAAGAGTGCCATTATCTGAAGGGCCATCCCAGGCTCAGATTTCCCCATTGAGTCTTCTGTGGTTTCTGTTGTAACTATAACATGATTCAAATCCTCTCTTTTTATCCTTCAACTATGATTGCTTCTTCACATATGATGGTCTTAAATGCACTTCTCTATTAACCTCTTGCTGACAAATCTCATATTAGAATCCCTTTTTAGAAAGCCTTATCTAAGATAGTTGGTACTAAACATTGTTCTGGAAGCAAGCATGATAATAAAATTTGGTAAATTGGATTACCCACTGGTTGGATGGCAATAACACCCTGGTGGCTTGGTTGTCCTCTGGCATGCTGTAGTGTGAAGTGGTTCATACTATCACTAGATGGGCTGACACTGAAGTGAAATGCAATTCCTTTCAGTTGTTTGAGAAATATGGGAGAAGAAATAATTTTATTATTTAGTTTTTTAAATATATATGTATTTTATTGCATTTTAGGTTCTGGGGTACATGTAAAGAACATGCAGGATTGTTGCATAAGTACATACATGGCAAAGTGGTTTGCTGCCTCCAACCCCATCACCTGTATCTGGCATTTCTCCCCATGTTATCCCTCCGCAACTCCCTACCCCACACTGTCTCTTCCCCAGCTCCCCCTCCACAGACCACAGTGTGTGATTCTCCCCTCCCTGTGTCCATGTGTTCTCACTGTTCAACACCCACCTATGAGTGAGAACATGTGGTGTTTGATTTTGTGTTCTTGTGTCAGTTTGCTGAGAATGATGGTTTCCAGGTTCATCTATGTCCCTACAAAGGACACGAATTCATCGTTTTTTATGGCTGCATAATATTCCATGGTGTATATGTGCCACATTTTCCTTGTCCAGTCTATCATTGATGGGCATTTGGGTTGGTTCCAAGTCTTTGCTATTGTAAACAGTGCGGCAGTGAACATATGTGAGCATGTGTCCTTATAATAGAATGATTTGTAATTCTTTGAATATATACCCAGTAATGGGATTGCTCAGTTGAATGGAATTTCTATTTCTAGGTCCTCAAGGAATTGCCACACTGTCTTCCACAATGGTTGAACTAATTGACACTCCCACCAACAGTGTAAAAGTGATACTCTCCAGCATCTGTTTTTTCCAGATTTTTTAATGACCACCATTCTAACTGGCATGAGAAGGTATCTAACTGGTGTGAAAAGGCAATGTGGTTTTGATTTGCATTTCTCTAATGACTAGTGATGGTGAGCATTTTTTCATATGTTTGTTGACCTCATATATGTCTTCTTTTGAAAAGTGTCCATTCATATCCTTTGCCCACTTTTGAATGGGCTTGTTTGTTTTTTCTTGTAAATCTGTTTTAGTTCTTTGTAGATTTTGGCTGTAAGTCCTTTGTCAGATGGGTAGATTGCAAAAATTTTTTCCTATTCTGTTGGTTGCCAGTTCTCTCTAATGATTGTTTCCTTTGCTGTGCAGATGCTCTGAAGTTTAATTAGATCCCATTTGTCTATTTTGGCTTTTGTTGCCAATGCTTTTGGTGTTTTAGTCATGAAGTCCTTGCCTATGCCTATGTTTTGAATGGTTTTGCCTAGGTTTTCTTCTAGGGTTTTTATGGTGTTAGGTCTTATGTTTAAGTCTTTAATCCATCTGGAGTTAATTTTAACGTAAGGTGTCAGGAAGGGGTCCAGTTTCTGCTTTCTGCACATGGCTAGCCAGTTTTCCCCAACACCATTTATTAAACCGGGAATCCTTTCCCCATTACTTGTTGTTGTGAGGTTTGTCAAAGATCAGATGGTTGTAGATGTGTAGCATTGCCTCTGAGGCCTCTGCCTGTACCTTTGGTCTATATCTCTGTTTTGGTACCAGTACCATGCTGTTTTGATTACTGTAGCCTTGTAGTATAATTTGAAGTTAGGTAGCGTGATGCTTCCATCTTTGTTCTTTTTGCTTAGAATTGACTTGGCTATGTGGGCTCTCTTTTGGTTCCATATGAATTTTAAGGTGTTTTTTTCCAGTTCTGTGAAGAAGGTCATTGGTAGCTTGTTGGGGATAGCATTGAATCTGTAAATTACTTTGGGCACCAAGGCCATTTTCATGATATTGATTCTTCCTAACCATGAGCATGGAATGTTTCTCTGTCTGTTTGTGTCTTCTCTTATTTCCTTGAGCAGTGGTTTGTAGTTCTCCTTGAAGAGGTCCTTTACATCCTTTGTTAGTTGTATTCCTAGGTATTTTATTCTCTTCGTAGCAATTGCAAATGGCACTTTGTTCTTGATTTGGCTCTCTTAAAGTCTGCTATTGGTGTATAGGAGTGCTTGTGATTTTCGCATGTTGATTTTGTATCCTGAGAGTTTGCTGAAGTTGCTTATCAGTTTAAGGAGATTTGGGGTTGATATGATAGGGTCTTCTAAATATACAATCATGTTGTCTGCAAATAGAGAAAATATGACTTCCTCCTTTCCTGATTGAATACGCTGTATTTATTTTTCTTGCCTGATTCCTCTCGCTAGAACTTTCAATATTATATTGAATAGGAGTGGTGAGAGAGGGCATCCTCGTCTAGTGCCAGATTTCAAAGGGAATGCTTCCAGTTTTTGCCCATTCAGTATGATATTGGCTGTGGGTTTGTCATAAATAGCTTTTGTTATTTTGAGATACGTTCCAGCGATACCTTGTTTATTGAGAATTTTTAAGCATAAAGGGCTGTTGAATTTTGTCAAAGGCCTCTGCATCTATTGAGATAATCATGTGGTTCTTGTCTTTGGTTCTGTTTATGTGGTGAATTGTGTTTATAGACTTGGGTATTTTGAACCAGCCTTGCATCCCCAGGATGAAACCTACTTGATTGTGATGGATAAGCTTTTTGATGTGCTATTGCAATTGGTTTGCCAGTATTTCATTGAAGATTTTTGCGTCTATGTTCATCATCTATGTTGTCCTGAAGTTTTCTTTTTTTGTTGAGTCTCTGCCGGGTTTTGGTATCAGGATGATGTTGGTCTCATCAAAAGATTTGGGGAGGATTCCCTTTTTTTGGATTGTTTGGAATAGTTTCAGAAGGAGTGGTACCAGCTCCTCTTTGTATGTCTGGTAGAATTCAGCTGTGAACCCATCTGGACCTGGGCTTTTTTTGGTTGGTAAGCTAATAATTGCTGCCTCAACTTCATCCCTTTTTATTGGTCTATTCAGAGTTTTGACTTCTTCCTGGTTTAGGCTTGGGAAGGTGTAAGTGTCCAGGAATTTATCAATATCTTCCAGGTTTACTGGTTTATGTGCATGGAGTTGTTTGTAGCAATCTCTGATGGTGGTTTGTATTTCTGTGGAATCGGTGATGATATCCCCTTTATCGTTCTCTCTTTTTTATTTATCTGGCTAGTGGTCTATTTTGTTGATCTTTACAAAAAACTAGCTCCTGGATTTATTGATTTTTTTTTTGAAGGGGTTTTTGTGTCTCCTTCAGTTCTGCTCTGATCTTAGTTATTTCTTGTTGTCTGCTAGCTTTTGAGTGTTTTTTTGATCTTGCTCCTCTAGCTCTTTCAATTTTGATGGTAGGGTGTCAATTTTAGATCTTTCCTTGCTTCTCATATGGACATTTATTGCTATAAATTTTCCTCTATACACTGTTTTAAATGTGTTGTAGAGGTTCTGGTATGTTGTGCCTTCATTCTCGTTGGTTTTGAAGAACATCTTTATTTCTGCCTTCATTTCATTGTTTATCCTGTCAACATTCAAGAGCCAGTTGTTTAGTTTCCATGAAGTTGTGCATTTCTGAATTAGTTTCTGAATTCTGAGTTCTAATTTGATTGTACTGTCGTCAGAGAGACTGTTTGTTATGATTTCTGTTCTTTTGCAATTACTGAAGAGTAGTTTACTTCCAATTATGTGATCAATTTTAGAGTAGGTGTGATGTGGTGCTGAGAAGAATGTATATTCTGTGGATTTGGGGTGGGGAGTTCTGTAAACGTCTGTTAGGTTTGCTTGGTTCAGGTCTGAGTTCAAGTCTTGGATATCCTTGTTAATTTTCTATCTCATTGATCTGTCTAATACTGACAGTGGAGTGTTAAAGTCTCCCACTATTATTGTGTGGGAGTCTAAGTCTCTTTGTAGGTCATTAAGAACTTGCTTTATGTATCTGAGTGCTCCTGTTTTGGGTGCATATATATTTAGGATCCTTAGCTCTTCTTGTTGCATTGATCCTTTTACCAATATGTAATGCCCTTCTTTGTCTCTTTTGATCTTTGTTGGTTTAAAGTCTATTTTATCAGAGACTAGTATTACAACTCTTGATTTTTTTTTCTCTCCATTTGCTTGATAAATCTTCCTCCATCCCTTTATTTTGAGCCTATGTGTATCATTGCATGTGATATGGGTTTCCTAGATACAGCACACTGACGTGTTTTGAATTTTTATCCAATTTGCCAGTCTGTGTGTTTTGATTGGGGAATTTGGCCTATTTACATTTGAGGTTAATATTGTTATGTGTGAAATTGATCCTGCCATTTTGATGTTAGCTGGTTATTTTGCCCATTAGTTGATGCACTTTCTTCATTGAGTCAATGCTCTTTACCATTTGGTGTGGTTTTGCAGTGGCTGGTACTGGTTGTTCCTTTCTATGTTTAGTGCTTCTTTCAGGAGCTCTTGTAAAGCAAGCCTGGGGTGATGAAATCTCTGAGCAATTGCTTGTTCATAAAGGATTTTATTTCTCCTTCGCTTATGAAGCTTAGTTTGGCTGCATATGAAATTGTAGATTGAAAGTTCTTTAAGGATTTTGAGTATTGGCCCCTACTCTCTTCGGTCTTGTAGGGTTTCTGCTGAGAGGTCTGCTGTGAGTCTGATGGCTTCCCTTTGTGAGTAACCTGAACTTTCTCTCTGGCTGCATTTAGCATTTTTTTAAGAGCAACTCCAAGGCACATAATCATCAGATTTACCAGGGTTAAAATGAAGAAGAAGTAATTTTAAGGACTAAGGAAATAGATGATGTTGCTGAGTAAATTCTATGCATTGAAAAAAGACAATACAAAACTAGATATGATTGTCACCAATTTAAGGCAAAGTGTGAAAATCCGAAGTCACTTGGTAGTATACAAAAAAAGAAACCCTCATCTTCTGAAGACAAAGTTGAGGATCAGGCCCAGGGCTTGATTTTTTAAAGTATTTAATCTCTAGAGAAGATTCAGTTCTCAATCCCAACAATCCAAGGCTCTAATTTAGAATCAGAAAACTGAAATGTGGGATTGATACATCTAGGTAATGCACTTGAGAACCTTGCTTGAAAATGATGCAAAAGTGTTTGTCTTGAGAACCATTTTGCTCCCTCCCCCCGGACCTGGCACTGTCTTTTCTCCTGGCCACCAGAATGATTATTCAGTTTATGTCACAGCATGATCCAGCTGAGGAAGTGCTTGGCTGGCTAAGGGAAGAAAGGAATTATGTACTGAAAGAGTAGTAGGTCCTAGGCTGTATGTATCAGCAGGAATTGGAAGAGGTTACATGGTATTAGAATACAAGGACATCAAATTAAGAAGGCTTCAGTAATAAAACTGGATAAGGAAGAGTTTATTTACATGAAAACACTCTATTTAAAAAATGGCACACATTTAATGCAATCAAAGGTGGGGTAATACATCAAAAACTCCAGAGAAATAGGCAGACTAGAATGGGACACACTACCTAAGACTGGAAAATCTACCAGTCAACTGTATTCTACACAAAGACCCAGGAAAACTGACAAGTACCACAATTGCCATAGTTTTAAATTATTTTCTAGTGAGATTTGTACCTGGATTGTGAAGAAGTTCAGTGGTGGCTATGGTCTTTGGATTTGAACTGACTGTAGGAGATCAGTTTGCAGAAACTTAATAGATGATGGAAGCTGAAAATAATAAAATCTAGGTGGTAACAGAATCTGAAGAGATAAATATAATACCTGTCTTTAGGCTTGGCAGTGATTTTTACCTGTAAATAATGAAGTGAATACAAACATCATATGCATGTCAAAATCATAATCCAGGAGGCTATAAAGTCCTGTTAAGGAGCTCCAGAACAGGGAGAACAGTTGTTCTGTGAGATGACTAAACACAGAGAACCTGCTGGCACAAGTTCCTGTTTGCAAATATCTTCTTCTATATGTAGCCCCAGTAGTTCAACCTGGGTCCACACTCCAGCATAATCCGATAAAAGTTCCCTTCAGCCCCTGACTCTTTGCAGATTGCCCCTTCTCTGCTCTGCAGCCCATTGCACTCTTGTAATGTATTTTCCTACTTTATCTTAGAAATCTGCCTTTCTTTATCTAAGACTGTCTTGGTAAATTCTTTTACCACTGACAACACTGGCCCCAGGCAGTCCAGAGGCTGAACATGGAGAAAGCTCTGGAGATAGGTTTCAGGTTATGGTGCTTCTAGGCATAAGAGAGATGGGGAGACATTGAGTTACTTAATCTGAACAGCAATAAAAAAAATCAAGGATGAAAAATCAAGTTCAGGAAGCTTAAGGTCATTACACTAATAAAAAGAGTCATTTGCAGAATTTCTGGACTTGAGCCAATTCTTAGACCCAGAACTATTGCCCTCAGGAAGAACCTTTCCACACCATAGCAAATGTACACTGAAGTGATTTCCCCAGCTTATCCCCAAAGGAAATACAGCATTAACTTGAGTAATGTATGCTGGGAAAAGGAGAACACCCAAACATTTCAAAGACTTTTGGATACAGAGTGTATGAGTACCTTATCTGGGAAACCAAAACATTATCCTACCCCCACCCCCACCACATTAAAAAGAGATTATGGAGACAAGATAATAAATAGAATCTTGGCCAGAGTCTGGTTCACAGTGGATTTGTAGGTTCTGTGTGAATGAAGTGGCTATTTCTGTGGTCCATGTGTATAATTGGAGTGAACATACTGTATACTAGGTGAAACATCATAAATGATTTTTGGCCTATAGGGTAAGACTATTGTAGTAATATGGTAAGTCTGGCCAAACTAATAAAACAAAATCTGTATTGTATCACAGGCAGAATGGCAGATATTAGTGTTCTTCTCTTTAATGACCTAAATGATGCAGGGGAGATGGTCCTCATTACATCCTCATGTAATTTGTTCAATCTGGCTCCTGGGTTCTGAGTGATAACAGTGGACTAATTTAAACCTAAATGAGGAGAAGCCTCATTTGCAGCTACAGTGATAAATGTGGTATCATTGCCAGACTTGCCAAAGAAGCCTTGAGTACATGATATGTGACCAATGATCTGGCATAATTTCTTCCAGTCCTACCAGGAAGGAAATTAAGAGTTTTTCATACCACAGTGACATTACACATTTAAAGTCTTGCTGAGAACTATGTTGATTGTTCTACTGTCTTTCATAATATAGCCAGAAAGGAGCTGCCCCATTAACACATCCTGTATAACATCATGAGTCCAGTTTACCAGTGACATCCATTAATCTTAAAGGAGCAAGATGTAGCAAATAAGTTGGAAGCTTTGGGAAGATACGTGAACTCACTCCCAAAGTTGGGAAATATGCCCCGTGAAAATTTGGGTGTCCTTCATGTGAACGTATTCTGTGGTAGGCCTCTAATTTTCCTTTAAGGCTGAAGTCAGTCATTCCTAGCTAATGAATATCTCACAGTTGTTTCATAGTTCAACTTTTCCGTCTGCTGAATCTTGTTTCCTTCATTGCTTTACAGCTGTTCTTGAGTGCACTTCCAATTAAGTTCCTGCATGAAATCCCTGTCTCAGAAATGTGTTTCTACAGGAGAGAATCCAGAACATTTGCATGTTTCTGAATGGGGCTTGCTCTCAAATACTTCAAAGTCTTAAATTAGAGATCTCCAGGATACCTATATTTCTCTTTGGTGCCTCCTAATGAAATAGAACACAACCAGCTTGGCAGAGTTGTGTTCGATCAGTTTGTGATTCTAACTCTTCTAATATATAAAATGACCCAATTAATTTTAGAAATTAGATATTTGGCTAATATTTTAAAGTCAGTTAATAGTAATACAATCAATACTCTGTCACACATTTTAATGTAAATTAATGCAACTATAGTTTTACAGAAGTAATTGATGATTTTATTTTAGATAGGAAATAAAATGTTCTCATTGGAAAAAATGCTACATGTATATTGGAAAAAATGCTACACATACATTTCAGATAATTTAAAATCTATGATATGATAAGTTTTTAAAAATAAAAATTCTAAAATACGTACGATCATGGATTGGACCCATAATCATGGCTTAGTAGCACATAAGTGGCTGTAATGCTGATAAGATGCAGCTTAAGCTACTTCATTAATAAAATGCAAAGAGGCTTATCTCACTAAGTGTCTGGACGTGTAGCACGTAACATATACTTGGAAAGAGAGTTGACAAGTAGGTCAAAGTAAAATGAAATTACCTTCTAAAGATTTAATTCCGAAGAATAGTGGTGTTGAAAAATCATCCAAGAAGGATTGTGGAATAAGAGAGTGTGTCTTCCTTTTGTTAAAACAAGGATATATTAAAATTAAATACAGTGTTTCCCTCAAATTCTCTTAAACTACCATTGAAGAAGAACAAACAAAAGCTTTGTACAATAAGGAATGCATTTTTTTGAGAATCCAAATATGTTACAGCTGGTATAGTCTGAAAAGTCTTAGTACAAGCTATTAAGAAATCTGTGGTTAAACAAAGGAGTTTGCTGAGTTGATTAATCAATTTGAAGTAAGTTCCGAGCTAAGATTAAATCTAATTTCTGCTGTATTATATACAAGTGTAAGGTTTTCGTGAGTCCTTTCAGGAAAAAAAAAAGACTCATTTGTTTTACTAAGGCTGTTTCAAGCATGTATAATATAATCTTTTGTTTTTTTTCTTTTTTGGCTTTCTATATCTTTTATAATGTGATAGTAATATATATATAATGGGTATACAGTTCATTTACATAAGTTAATATACACATTGAAGCAGAACAATGAAATTAACATTTTTGAAACTGCCACTGAGCCTTATCCGATAAAGCCGATGTTCCTTCTGCTTCCTAACCAGGCCGATTAATCCCTTGCTCCTCAGAGGATGAATTTTGTTGACATATTTTTGCTTTAGTTAACAGTTTCCTCTCTATGAATACATCTTTAAATACTATTTTATCTATATATCTATGTAAGTGGTATCATACTCTTCAACTTAGTTTCTATGCATCATTTGACATTATCTTTAAGACTTATCCACATTGATATGTTTGGCTGAAATTCAGTCATTTTAATTACTCTGAGATGAATTATGTGATTATTTTCCATGACTTTTTGCAGAATGTATAAACCTTTTATTATCTAACTTGAAAATATGTGACTTTAAATTGGATTGTTTAGGCAGTATACATTTGGAACATTTAGAGGTAATTGAGTTTTAATCTCCAATCATGTCACTTGTTTTGGGTTTGTCCAATCTGTTTATCCCTTTTTCTTCCTTTCCCATTTTTCAAGAATATTTTTATACTTCAACATTATCTCACTATTGTCCTTTTATTTAGTTTTTGGGGATTGCTCAAAGGTTTCAACTTACTAACTTAGTTGTCTTTTAAATAATACCGTTTATTTTGTTGAAATGCAGGAATCTTATAACATTATACCTTTACTGTTCTTTTTGCTGTTGCTATCAACATCTTAAAACAGAGTATGTTTCATATATCAGAATACAGTGTCAGTTTCTGCTTTAAATAGTCGCTTAATTTTTAAATAAATTAAAAACATGAGAAGATCCTGTGAATTAAAAATACTTTAGCTTTCCTGTGTATTGATCATTTCTGGCATTCCTGATGCCTTTGTGCATACGCGAGTTCCCACTGCGCTTTGATTTTCTTCTTCCTGAAGAACACCCTATAAAATGTTTTGTAGATTTGCAAGTTAAAATTATCATGGAGGTTTTTGAGTTTATTTATTCATTTGCCTATAATAGTCTTTATAGCCTTAATTTTTGAGGTATATTTTAAACCAGTTGTAGAATTTGAGTTTGACAGTTTTGTTTCCTTTTCAGCTTTTTAGTGAGATATTATTTGGCTTACAAATTTTCCAGTGAGAAATCTGTCATTTTACTTTTATCCTGGATGCAAAATAAGCTTCTGTCTCCTTTTTTAAAACTGTTGCAGGAATTTTTTTTAAAGTTTTGGGATATATGTGCAGAATGTGAAGGTCTGTTACATAGGTATACATGTGCCATGGTGGTTTGCTGCATCCATCCCCCGTAATCTATGTTAGGTATTTCTCCTAATGTTAGCCCTCCTCGATACCCCCACCTCTACCCTCTAACAGGCCCCAGTGTGTGATATTCCCCTCTTCCTAACCCCCCACCCCCTGACTGGCCCCAGTGTGTGATATTCCCCTCCCTGCATCCATGTGTTCTCATTGTTCAACACTCACTTATAAGTGAGAACATGCAGTGTTTGGTGTTTTGTTTTTGTCAGTTTGCTGAGAATGTCCCTGAAAAGAACATGAACTCATTCTTTTTTATGGCTGCATAGTATTGCATGGTGTATATTTGCCACATTTCCTTTATCCAGTCTATCTTTGATGGGTACTTGGGTTGGTTCCAAGTCTTTGTTATTGTGAAGAGTGCCACAATAAACATATGTGTACACGTGTCTTTATAGTTAAGTGTTTTACAATCCTTCATCTATGTATCCAGTAATGGGATTGCTGGGTCGAATGGTGTTTCTAGTTCCAGATCCTAGAGGAATAGCCACTCTGTCTTCCACAATGGTTGAACTAACTTACATTCCCACCAACAGTGTAAAAGCATTCCTATTTCTCCACATCGTCTGTAGGGTCTGTTGTCTCCTGATTTTTAATGATCGCCATTCTAACTGATGTGAGATGGTATCTTATTGTGGTTCTGATTTGCATGTCTCTAATGACAAATGATGATGAACTTTTTGTCATATGTTTGTTGGTGGCATACATGTCTTCTTTTGAAAAGTGTCCATTCATACCCTTCACCCACTTTTTGATGGGGTTGTTTTTTTCTTGTAAATTTGTTTATTAGGTATTAGTCAGATGGGTAGATTGCAAAAATTTTTTACCCATTCTGTTGGTTGCTGGTTCACTCTAATGATAGCTTCTTTTGCTGTGCAGAAGCTCCTAAGTTTAATTATATCTCATTTGTCTATTTTGGCTTTTTAAAATATTATTGCTTTGGTTGTTTTAGTCATGAATTCCTTTCCCATGCCTATGTGAAAGGTATTGCCTAGCTTTTCATCTATGGTTTTCATGGTGTTAGGTCTTACGTTTAAATCTTTAATCCATCCAGAGTTAATTTTTGTATAAGGTGTGAGGAAGGGATCCAGTTTCAGCTTTCTGCACATGGCTAACTAGTTTTCCCAACACCATTTATTAAATAGGAAATCTTTTCCCCATTGCTTGTTTTTATCAGGTTTGTCAAAGATCAGATGATTGTAGATGTGTGGGGTTACTTCTGAGGCCTCTGTTCTATTCCGTTGGACTGTATTTCTGTTTTGGTACCAGTACTATGCTGTTTTGGTTACTGTAGTTTTGCAGTATAGTTTGAAGTCAGATAGAGTGATGCCTTCAGCTTTGTTCTTTTTGCTTAGGATTGTTTTGGCTATGTGGGCTCTTTTTTGGTTCCATATGAAGTTTAAAGTGTTTTTTTTTTTTTCCAATTCTGTGAAGAAAGTCAATGGTAGCTTGATGGGGATAGCACTGAATCTATAAATGACTTTGGGCAGTATGGCCATTTTCATGATGTTGTTTCCTTCTAACCATGAGTATGGAATGTTTTTCCATCTGCTTGTGTCCTCTCTTACTTCCTTGAGCAGAGGTTTGTAGTTCCCCTTGAAGAGGTCTTTCACATCCCTTGTTAGTTGTATTCCTAGGTATTTTATTTTCTTTGTAGCAATTGTGAATGGGAGTTCACTCATGATATGGCTGTTTGTCTTATTAGTGTATAGGAATGCTTGTGATTTTTGCACATTGATTTTGTATCCTGAGACTTCGTTGAATTTGCTTATCAGCTTAAGGAAATTTTGGCCTGAGAAGATGGGGTTTTCTAAATATACCATCATGTCTTCTGCAAATAGAGATAATTTGACCTCCTCTTTTCCATAATCGAATACCCTTTATTTCTTTTTCTTGCCTGATGACTCTGGTCAGAACTTCCAAAACTATGTTGAATAGGAGTGGTGAGAGGGGGCATCCTTGTCTTGTGGCAGTTTTCAGAGGGAATGATTCCAGTTTTGGCCCATTCAGTATGATATTGGCTGTGGGTTTGTCATAAATAGCTTTTATTATTTTGATATATGTTTCATCGATACCTAGTTTATCGAGAGTTTTTTGTATAATGGGCTGTTGAATTTTGTCAAAGGCCTTTTCTGCATCTGTTGAGATAATGTGGTTTTTGTCTTTGGTTCTGTTTATGTGGTGGATTATATTTATAGATTTGTGAATGTTGAATCAGCCTTGTATCCCAGGGATGAAGCCAACTGAATCATGATGGATAAACTTTTAGATGTGCTGTTGGATTTGGTTTGTCAGTGTTTTATTGAAGATTTTTACATCATTGTTCATCATGGATATTGGCATGCAGTTTTGTTTTTTTAGTTATGTCTCTGCCAATTTTTGGTGTCAGGATGATGTTGGTGTCATAAAATGAGTTAGGGAGGATTCCCTCTTTTTGTATTGTTTGGAATAGTTTCAGAAGGAATGGTACCAGCTACTTTTTGTACCTCTGGTAGAATTCAGCTGTAAACCCATCTGGTCCTGGACTTTTTTTGGTTGGTAGGCTGTTAATTGCTTCCTCAACTTCAGACCTTGTTACTGGTCTCTTCAGGGTATCTTGTACTTCTTTTATTATATTTTTGTTTTTGTTTAACTCTTTGAGCACTTCCAGCATATTTATGATAGCTCTTTTAAGTTCTATCATTAATCATCTCTGGGATTTATTTCTACTGACTGATTTTTCTCCTGGCTGCAGATCATAATTTCTTCCTTTTTTCCAGTCCAGAGATATTTGAATGAAAGTTAAACTTCTCATTTTACTCTAATTTAGTGATTTTTAAAAATTTTCTTTTAAAAAGCATTGGATTTTCTCTGGTTGGCAGTTGTTACATATTATTGTGATGTTTTCAAGGCTTGTTTTTAAAGCTCTTTGAGAAGTGGATCCAGAGTTGCCTGTGCCCTCAGGTTAATTTAGTCACATTACTAAAACAATACTAATGAACATCCTGTGATTTACTGAGTTTTCTGCATTCTCCACAGTGTGTACTTGAATGTTTTCTAGTTTTGTGTGAGCTCCAGGAATTATTCAATTTATAGCCCCCCTATAACTATTCTTTCACCAGAAACTGTTTTTCCTCTGTGTCATGGGCATTACCCAATGCATGTGAAGATTGGGATTCAAGCAAAAACTCCAGGGGACCCTATACTGATGTCTGGAACTCTTTTATTGTTTAGCTCCTTTTTTTTCTAGTATTATTCCTGCATAGTCTCAGCAGTCTTAGTCTTTTCAGGTTTAATCTTTGTCTACTTAAAGGTGAGACTACTGGGCTCCTTTGAGTTTTAAGTCCTTGTATCACACTCTAGAAATTGCCTACAGTCAGAAAATCAAGACAGTCAATCATATTTATTACCTTGTTTATTTTTCTTTTCTCATAAATCAGACTCATATATTGTCTAATACTTGGAAATCACTTGATGAAGTATATATTGTCAATTTTTCTGGTTGTTTACAGTGGGACGGTTATTTTAGACGTTTATTTTCTTATGGCTGAAGATGGAAGTCTACTACAATATCATCTTCTCCCTTGTAGGCTAAAGAAAATATTTTAACACACATAATTTAAGAAGTTTGAATAAAATATATGCATATATTATTTGTATATATATTGAAAATGTCATCATCAGTACACCGTTTTGATACTCTTCCCAAATATGACTCTGTGTAGAGACAAATAACTTTCCCTCAGAAGCTGTCAGTTTTTTAGAAAAAAGTGCTTCATTTTGTTGGATTTATAGAGAATATGAAGCATTGTTTCTTTGACACATCCAAACATGTAAAATTATTGGATTAAGGGCTATTCTAATACAGCCTATAACTTTTAAACTCTATTCTCTGTGTTTAGATATGACCTAGTTTTCATTCCAAATATTGTTTCCTTTTTTCTTCTTGATAAAACTTGAAATAAGTGTATTAATTGTTTAGCCTCTTCTGAGAGCCAGCTTTTAATTTTGTTGTAGTCTTTGTTTTTACATTTCAGTAATTTCTTATCTTTATTTTTTCTATTTTTTTTTGTAAGGGTGATATTAGTCTGTTTTTTTCCCTTTATTTTGTTCAGTTACATGCCTAAACTATGAGCAATATTTCAGATTTATGTATATTTAAATACATTGACATGTCTCCATGGTTTACATAGAGTTAGATTGGGGCTGTCAATTCTGAGTCTTGGACTGTGAATGAAAAAAACATACTATTTCCAATTGTGGCAGTTAAAAGTATATCAGAGCCTGGTCGGCACTCTGCTCTCATATTATGGTAGCTGCAGAAACCTCGTATTGTGTTGTCCGCATCACAATTGGTTAAACTTCTGTTAGTCTAGGTCTTCTAACTGGTTAAGCAATAAAAACATAGCTCCCTCACCCCTTACTTCTATCAACCAATGTATAACTAATGTGTCATAGAATGAGAATAAGCCTTTGTGGTTTTAAACCTTTAAGATTTTGCAGTTAACATGTTAGGGCAGCGTCACGTATTTTATTCCAGAAAATATGCAAAAACTTCCCTCTGTCTCAGCTTTTAACAAGAAAGAATGTTGAGAAGTATAGTTGTGGATGTCAGTATCATGGCTCACCAGAAATTCTTTCCACCCCCACAAAAATACACACAAGTAAACAACTACGTTACAATCAAAATGACAGAAGGAGAGTTCCAGTGAACAGCAAAGCAGCAGCAGAAATCCTGTAAGGCACAGAACTATGGGATAGCCGCATACAGAAAGGAAGGCAACATCCTGCTTCTGTCTCCATATCCTTACCTGCCCCTTCCCTGATGATCAGATTTGCTAGGAACCAGTACTGACTCCTTCCTGAAATAAAAAGATAAGCAAGAGGATCCCAGAAGCCCAGATCACCACCATGAACAGCTGCAGTCTTTGCTGCTGAAGCTTGCAGTCTTCACAGGCTCTGAACCCAGCTGAGCCAACTCCCCCAGAGGCCACATGCTGAGCTACCCACAAAGGAGGAGGCTACATTGTGTCTGGCACTACTGTGGCCCCTGCTGCTACTGTGCTGCGCCATGTTGGAATCAGAGCCACTGCTTAAAGTTCATCTTGATCCAGGGGAAAGCAGCCATCACATCCCTCTATCCTAGAGGTTTTCTTGTCACTGCATCATGTCCCCCTAGTAGCATCCCCCCTCGAAGCAAGCTGTTATTATACCTTTACCCACAGAACCAAGCTATCCTGGAGCTGCTCTATCTCCCGTTCTGGTTGCTGTTACACTCTTCCCTTGGAGTTGAGCTGAAGTGGCATCTCACCCCGTAGGGACTTCAGGCTTCTGGAACACTGGAGCAATCATGCCCCTGCTGTGCCTTAGCTGATGTGGTATGCCAGCCCATAGGGACCTGGAAGCTCTGCAAACTCATGTACCTATACTTTGTGAAGCTGAGCAGAAGCAGTGCCTCCTGTTCCTAAAATCAGAACATTGTCTGAGCTGTGCCACCTTGCCCTGAAGTTGGAACAGACACAGTGCCCTGCCTACCTAGAATTGGACTAGCTCTCAGCAATCTGAGGTGATCATTACCGTGCTGCTCCTCTTCTCCTATGGCCCAAGTTGTGGCAGCATCTTGCCATTCCTGGCTCCCCATTGCTGCAACAACTGGCCTCACAGCAACTGGGCTATTGCCATGTCCCAAACTCCCAGAGTCCATACTCACCACTGTGTAGAACTTCATCCCCTTTACTCTGATCTGTCTGTGCCCTGTTGGTTCTAGATCCTGAAATTCAGCTGTGCCCTGATCCTTGAAACCTAGACCTCCAGAGCACCTGTTCTTGCTCAGAGCCATGCCAGTACTATATCCTGCCCTCCACAGTTAGAACCATGGCTACCTTCCAGCACCCTGGGCCTGTGCTACTGGGGAGTGTCTCAGCAACAGACCCCACTATAGTGAAAGAACTACATCTATTAATGCCTTGGAAAGTGAGCCTGTGTCTCAAGTCCCAGTGCTGCAGTAGTTTCATATAAGACCCTGAGCCCAGGAACCCAGCTGCATAGCTGTTCTGAGCACCTGTGCCCTGGATCCCAGGGACATTATGGCTGCCTGTGAGCTATGCCAGATCTGATATTGAGAGATCCTCTCAGCTAAAATCCCCCATTGTGAGAATAACAGGAAGATCCCTAAAGCCTTTGTCCTAAAAACCTTTGTAGCCACCCTCACTGCCATAAACACTTGCATCTCATGACTAAGATGACATGAGGAAATCTCAGTCATTGCTCATGTTGATCACAACTGAAGAAGCTACATACAGATTACATCGCTGTCCTCACAAAGAATCAGAGTTATTGCACCCTGTCCAACTAGCAACCTAAATTGTATCTACCAGTGATAATATTATAAGAAAAACTACTCTGTAGAAATTGCAATAGGTGACAGACAACAATGTAGGGAAACAAGGAACTAAAAGGAAGAAAATGTGACACCACCATAGGAACACAATAATTGTGCAGGAACTGACCTCAAGGAATTGGAAATTTATAAATTTCCTAAAAAGGCATTCAAACTACTGATTTTAAGGAAATTCAGCAAGACGTAAAAGAATGCAAATATACAATTCAACAAAATCAGGAAAATAATTTATGATTCGAATATGAAATTCAACAAGGAGATATCATTTAAAAAAGAGCTAAACAAATGTTGGAGCTGAAGAGTCAACGAAATAAAAATATAATTGAGAGCTTCAACAGCAGACTAGATAAAGTAGAATAATCTTTAAACTTGAAACAGATCATTTGAAATGACTCAGAAGAAATGAAAAGAAAGAATGAAGAAGACTGCAAACAGCCTACAAGACTTATAAGACACTATTAAGCAAACAAATATTCACATATGGGTGTTCAGAAGGAAAAGAGACATAATAGCAAAGAAAGCTTACTTAATACAACGATTGGTATAAAACTTCTAAGGCTTAAAGATATGGGCATTCAAATCCATGAAGCTCAAAAGTACCCAAACATACATAACTCAAAGAGGTCCTCTACAAGGCACATTATAATCAAACCATCAAAAGAGAAAAATTTTAAAGCAGCAAGAGAAAAGCATCAAGTCACATATAAGGAAATTATCTTTAGACTATCAGCCGATTTCTCAACAGAAAGCTTAAAGGCTAGGAGAGAAGAGGGAATATATTCAGAATGCTGAAAGGAAAAATAAAAACAGAGCAAAAACCCTGCTAGCCAGGAATACTACACACAGCAAAATTATCTTTTAGAAATGAAGGAGAAAAAAATGTATCATTGGTAAGCCAAAGTTGAAAGAATTCATCACCACTAGACCTGACCTATAAGAAAAGTTTGAGTGTTTTCAGACAGAAATGAAAGGACAATAATTATTGTCATGAAAACATATGAAAGTACAAAACACACTGGTAAGAATAAATACATAGTCAAATCCAGAATTCTTCAGTATTGTAATGGTAATATGTAAATCACACATATATTTAGTATAAAAGTAAAAAAGTCAGAAATAACTAAAGCTACAAGTTATTAAAGAATACACAGTATAAAAAGATTCAAATTGTGACATAACCATAAGTCGTGTGTGGGCAGTAAAGTACAGAGTTTTGTAGGTGAAAAAAATTAAGTTATAAACTTAAAATAGTCTTAGAACTATAAGATGTTTTATGTTAGCCTCATGGTAATCACAGAGTAAAAACTACAGCAGATAATCAAATCTCAAAGGTAGCTGACAAGAGAGAGGAAAAAACATTAAAAAGCTACCAAAAAATAACAAAATGCTAGTATTAATTCCTTACCTATTAACCTATTAACAATTCTGAATATTAATGAGTTACATTCTCCAAACAAAACCATAAGGTGGCTGAATGGGTTAAAAACAAAACAAAACAAGATTCAACTATATGCTACCTGTAAGAGGCCCTTTTAAGCTCTAAAAACACATATAGGCTGAAAGTGAATGACGAAAGAAATTATTCCATACAAATGGTAACTAAAAGAGAGGAGGGGTATCTGTACTTACATGCAATAACTTCAAGTCAAAAACCATCATAGGAGACAAGGCTATTTAAGGATAAAGGGATTGATTCATCAAAAGGACATGCCCATTAAAAATATATATGCATTCCACATAGGAGCACCTGAACACATAAAGTAAATATTAATTGACACACAGGAGAAATAAAATAATAGTAGGGTCCTTTAATACCCCATTTTCAGCAACAGATAGATCAATTGGATGCAAAACGAATGTGATACAATAATGGTAGGGGAGTAGGGGCTTGAATACCACATTTTCAACAATGAATAGATGAATGAAATGTAAATTTAATAAGTAAATACTGAACTTGAATTGCATTTTTGGTTAATCTGTTAGGACCTAACTTTCCATCCAAATGCAGTAGCCCACACATTTTTCTATAGTTCACATACAAGATTCTCCCAGATAGATGACGTGTTAGGCCACAAAACAAGTTTTTACAAAATTAAGTAGATTAGGTAGATTGAAATAGTATCTAGTATCATTTCAGACCACAGTGGTATGAAACTAGAAATCAATAACACCCTAATTCTAGGAAAATTCACAAATACATGGAAATTAGTCATCATGTTTTTGAATGACCAATGTGTAAAGGAGAAATCTAAAGTGAATTTTTAAAATATCTTGAGACAAATGGCAATCCAAATACAACATTAGAAAACCTATGAGATGCAGCAAAAACAGTTTTAGAGGAAACTTTATGGCAAGAAATGTCTACCTTGGAAAAATAAAAAGTAAAATAAATAGTTTAACATTAAGCCTTAGAGAACTAGAATAAATTATACCTCACATTAGCAGAAGGAAGAACATAATAAAAATACCAACAGTTATAAATCAGAGAACAGAAAACCCATGGAAACAATTAATTAATAGTTGCATTTTTCAAAGCATAAATATAGTTGACAAATTTTTAGCTAGTCTAAGAAAAAAGATGACTCAAGGAACAAATGAAAATGAAGAAATTATAAAAGATGTTTAAGAAATTAAAAGGGTCATGAGAGACTATTATGAACAATTATGGTAATAAATTGGATAACCTCGAGGAAATAAATTCCCAGAAAAATAAAACCTACTGATACTGAGTCAGGAAGAAATCAAAAGCCCATACATATTTAACAAATAGTGATTGAAGCAATAATAAAAAACCTCCCAAAAAAGAGATCCCTCTTAGGACCAGCTGGCTTCATAGCCAAACTCCAGCACACAGTCAAAGAAGAATTAATACCAATACCTGTTAAACTCTTCCAAAATATAAATCTTCCAAAATATAAATACTTCTCAAATACATTTTGCAAGGTTAGCATTATCTTGATCCTAAGCCAGACAAAGATATTACAAGAAAAGGAAAGTAGAACTACAAATCAACATCTCTTATGAACACTGATGCAAACAAAAGAAACCTCAATAAAATATTAGTAAACTGAATCAAAAAATGCATCAAAATGATTACATATCATGATCAAGTAGAATTTATTCCTGACATGCAAGCCTGGTTTAACATGTACAAATGAATCAATGTGATATATCACACTAAAGGAACAAAAGATTAAAATCACATGATTATCTCAATTGATGTAAAAACAATTGACATCATTTCTTATTAAAAATCTTTCTATAGGCCGGGCGCGGTGGCTCATGCCTATAATCCCAGCACTTTGGGAGGCCGAGGCAGGTGGATCACGAGGTCAAGAGATCGAGACCATCCTGGTCAACAAGGTGAAACCCCGTCCCTACTAAAAATACAAAAATTAGCTGGGCATGGTGGCTTGCGCCTGTAGTCCCAGCTACTTGGGAGGCTGAGGCAGGAGAATTGCTTGAACCCAGGAGGCAGAGGTTGCGGTGAGCTGAGATCGCGCCATTGCACTCCAGCCTAGGTAACAAGAGCGAAACCCATCTCAAAAAAAAAATCTTTCTATAATTTAGATATGAAAGAAAATTACCTCAACCTAATGAAAACTATTTATGAAAAACCCACAGCTAACATCATAATCGATGGTGAAGAAACGGAAAGCTTTTCCACTAAGATTAAGTTCAAGGCAAGGATGCCCATTGTTGCTGCTTCTATTTAACATAGTACTGGAAGAACTAGCAAGAGCTAGAGCAGTCAGACAGCAAAAAAAAAAAAAATAAAACACACTCAACTGGAAAGGAAGAAGTACAGTCATCTATATTTGCAGATAGTATGAGCCTATATGCAAAGAAATCCCCAAAATTTCCACAAAAAATTTTATTACAACTAATAAATGAGTTGAATAAAGTTGCAGGCTACAAAATCAACACATGAAAATCAGTGGTAATTGTATATCTGAATCACAATCTAAAATCAAGAAAACAGTTCCAGCTATAATAGTATGAAAAATAAAACTATTAGGAATAAATTTAACCAAGGTGCTGAAAGATCTGTACTAATAAGTACTATAAAACGTTGATAACAATTTTAAGAAGACACAAAAGACAGTGCAATCCCTATCAAAATCCTGTGGCATTCTTCAAAGAAATGCAAAATACAATTTCAAAATTGTATACAACAGTAGAAGACCTCAAATAGCCAAAGTACTTCTAAGAAACAAAAAATTTTAGTCATCATACTTCCTGATTTCAAATTATGTTACCAAGCTGTAGTAATAAAAGTATGGTACTGGCATAAAAATGAACACACCAGTAGAACAAACCAGAGTGCTCAGAAATAAATGCAAACATATGCAGTCAACTAATTTTTGACAAGGGCACCTACAGTAACAACAGGAAGAGGTTAGTTTTTTGAAGAAATGTGCTGTGAAGCTGGATTTCTACTAGCAAAATAATAAAATCGGACTCTTATTCTATGAAAAGCAACTACGGGTAAAAATATCTTAGAACTCAATGGTGGCAAAACAAACTGATTTAAAAATTGACAACCCCTAAATAAATATTTATCAAAGGAAGGCCTGCAAAGGCCAATAGATACACGAAAAGGTGCTCGATGTCATTAATCATCAGATAAATACAAATCAAAACCACTATGACATACCACCTCATACTTCTCATTAGGATGGATGATGTCAAAAGATTACAAATATTAGTAAGGGTGTGGAGAAAAAGGAATTCTTGTACACTACTGGTGAAAGTGTGGATTAGTACAACCATTTCAGAAAAACAGTACAGAGATTTCTAAGTAAATTAAAAATAAAGGGCCAGGTGCAGTGGCTCCCATCTGTAATCCAAGCACTTTGGGAGGCCAAGATGTGCGGATCAACTGAGGTCAGGAGTTCGAGACCAGCCTGACCAACATGGAGAAACCCTGTCTTTACTAAAAATAAAAAATTTAGCCGAGTGTGGTGGTGTGCGCCTGTAATCCCAGCTACTCAGGAGCCTGAGGCAAGACAAGCTTGTGAATTGGGGAGGCAGAGGCTGCCGTGAGCTGAGTTTGTGCTATTGCACTCCAGCTTGAGTAACAGTGCAAGACTCTGTCTCAAGAAAAAAATAAGAAAACAAAAATAGACTTACCATATGACCCAGCAAGCCCTCTTCTAGACAAATATCCCAAGGAAATGAAATCATCGCTTCTTAAAGATACCTACACTCTCATGTTCATTGTAGCATTATTCAGAATATCCAAGATATGGAAACAATGATGGATGAATGGATAAAGAAATTGTAGCATGTGCACGTGTGTGTGCGTGTGTGTGTGTGTGTGTGTGTGTATGATGGAATATCATTCAGCCTCCAGAAGACCTTTCAGTTTGCCACAATGTACATGATCCTAAAGGACATTGTGTTAAATGTCAGACACAGAAAAATATTGCATAATCTCACTTACATGTGAAAGCTAAAAGGAAAAATTACATATACAGAGAGATAGTGGATAAAACAGTAGTGACTGGGGATGGAAGTGGGGGTGGGGAGGAAGTGAGGAGATACAGGTCAGAAGATATAAAGAAAATATGTTAAATGAAGTCTAGACATGTAAGGTACAGCATGAGGACTTTAGGCAATAAAACTTGCTTGTACTTGGGATCATGCCAGATGAATAGATTTTAGCTGTTTCTGCTACAAAAACAAAAAAGCATAACTATGTGAGATGATTAATATGTTAATCTGTTTATAGGAATGCTTTTATTATCTTAAGATAGTCTATAACATGCTGCATACCTTAAATATATACAATAAAATTCATTTTTAAAAGTATAATTATATTGACTATTTGTTACCAATTCATACCTAAGGTAGCAAACCTCTTTATGTATTTATAGTCTTTATTTTCTTCTAAATGTAAAAAATACAGAGATGTGAAATTTTGGGCAGTTTATATTTAATGGGTTGACTTTCTCAATAAGATGCTGGTTCCATTGTTAATATTAGAGTTTCCTTGTTTATTCAGGAATTCTATTTTAGTAAGAAAGCCTCAGTTTTCACTGTACAGCATTTTCTACTCTCTATGTTCAAGATGACAAAAACATTTACTTTATAAAATTATATATTTTCTGAATAAAACTTTATGTGTAAAATTTCCAACTACATAGAAAACATCAAAGAGATGTGTTTTTGAGCAAGAGTGTGGTTGATTTTAGTTGGAGCAAAAGGAAACTGAGGTTTTTGATAGGAAAATGAAGAGTTGAAACCAAAAAAAAAAAAAAACGGCAGCTATAGAAAATATCATCAAATGTGTTTGAAATATGAAAGTAAATTATTAAATGTATATAATGACTAGTTTGAGCTAGATGAATATACACATTTTTTTTAAAGACTACTGAAGTTGTGCCACAGAGGCTAGGACAATGGATAATTAGAGGCGGGGAGAGACTTTATCTTGGGCTTTGTTAACAATTTAGTTTTATCCCTATCATTTCTGGAAATACAATAAATGTGATTCTTGTATACAACTACCTAACATTTCAGGTGAGGGGAAGTTAAAATTTTTGAAATAGACTTTTAAAAATTTTTGTGGAAGACAACTAGAAACAAACTCACAAAAAGTTGTTGAACAACAGAAAGGGTCTAGAAGGTAGAAAAAATTTTTGTGGACATCAGCTGACATGATGGTGAGACCTTCCCAAAACTTAATAACAGCAGATAAAGAGAATGAAAACTGGAGGTTTACCTGACCGGGTGTGCCCTTTGGAATAGAAAGGAGAGTGATTCTAGAGTGTTAGTAAGGTGGTAGTGGAAATGATCATGGCTCTTTAACAGGATGAGCATCAACAAGAACCCAAAGAAAGACAAAGAGGTAGACTAATATGAGAGTGAATGTTACAATGTGAAATCAGGATGAGAGAAATGACGAGAATGAAAGCCAAAGAAGTAGAATGGAAGGTGATTTTCATCACTTCTAGGAGGTGGATGCTCTTTGTAATCTCTGGGGGCAAGATTATTACCACATCATTGGATGGCTGAATAAGATAGAAACAAACATCATGCAGAAGAGATTTAGGAATGTGAACTTTAAAAAAATCTTTAATAAGGATGATGGCATCCTTTGAGTTGGAAATAAGTAATGGAGAGAGAACGATCTGGGATGATAAAGTCACTAGGAAGTGTTGCAAGATTGCTAGAAATGTTACCAGCACTAAGAAAGGCATTTAATCCCTTGGAGAACATTGTGAAAAAAGCACAATATTAGGAAAAGAGCTTAGTAAGCTGAAAGAGCACAGACTGAACAAGCAGAGGGTGAAAGGAGTTACAAGTTCAGATAGAGACACTGCTAGGAAATGACACTTGTGAGTTGAGTATGGATTTAAGGTCTGAACAAAATAGTTATCATGAGCAATTTATACACAGAGTGACAAGTTAGTAAACAGGGATTGTGGAGGCAGATGGTATGGAAAATTTTTCTAAGAAGATAAATATGAATGATAGTACTTTTGTCAGTCTTCTTAATTCATATAAAAATGTTTGTATATTTTAACAGCACATTGTCAGCTAGAACCACATTTAGTATGTGCCATCATAATGATATATTTTATACAGATGTAGCATCATTAGTAAAACTGACTATTGCAATTTAAACTCGCTCAGTGCTACATTTGAAGTTATATTCACATAAAATCCCAACTGTTATTTGAGAAATAAAAAGTCAACAAATGATTTCAGTGACCTTTTCCCTAAATAAATGAATGGCACAGGATGTATATTCATCATGATCAACTTAGATTAGAAAAAAAACAATTTTTGTGCTAGTTTTCTACTAGCTGTGAAATGGATTTTAGAGAAATTTGTAGGTAGATTCCATACAAAAACTAGATTTTCTAAAAAAATTAAATTTAATGTGACCTTAGTCAAATACAGAATAAAAATCAATAAGCATGTAATAAAAACTAGCATATCTTTCTAACACAATGGTTAAATGCTGTATTAATATGTTGTTTTATATTTTGCTTTCTTAAGATTTCAGGAACAATGCCTCAAAAAGTTTTTGGATGAAAGTTGCTTTTATAAGTAGAAGTGAAAATTTGGACTCCTGCTTTAAAATTTAATTTCTGCAGAAAGTCTCAGATTTTCAGAAAAACAGTAAAGGGCCAACATTGAACTACAAGGTTAAAATATTAAACTATAGTGAAGAATAAATAGTATACAATATTATTTTCCAGTTGTGATAATTTAAAAAATATAAGAAATCACTTTTGTTCTACTTTTTATTTTTAAGAAATTATACACCTTTGAGACTTTATTTTGCCTCTTTTCATCTGCTTACATATGTCTTTATTGTGATTAGCTTCAAAATTATCCAATAAAGTGGGGGACGCAATCAAACTCAACATGTATCTAAGAATATTATGGAGGTCAGTTGCTCCACATTTTGCATTTTCAACATTAATAATAAATTTTGGCATCTGGCTTTTTCTAGTTAAAATTTGAGTTTTATAGAGTACTCCTTTCTAGCTGTGATGATGATCAATAAAAAATAACTAGGAAAGTCAGATACAAACAAAATACATCTGTTTGGCTACATCAAAGGGCAGTCAAGGCTTCCAGGTATTGAGTGGTAAAGAACCTAAAAAAGAAGATACTGGAAAACAATGACAGCATTTTGCAGGCTCTCAGCCTTTGAGACACGTGCTGATTTTCATAGTGTGGAAAGAGTCTAAGAACCCTGGAAGAAGGCTGCTGCTAAGAAGCAGAAATCCCACTAGCATTTCTGGAAGTGTCTTGTGTCTGGGAAGACAAATATCTAAGCTTGTGATTTTCAGGTAGGGTAAGGCTTGAGAGAACAACATCATGAAGGCAAGGCTGACATAGACATATCAACCTAGTATTTGATATTTTACCTCTTTATGTGTTATATAATTAAACAGCAGTTCAAGAAGACTGAAGCCATTCAGAAAGTATTTGGAAAGAAAAATGGAGGTTTTGTCAGTCTCACTGTACTGAAAAGACCATAATTTAGGATGCACCAATTATGTATAGAGAAAAATCAACATACTGACTCTCACATAATACCTCTAGAAGGTAATACTGTGAGAGCAAGGGCCAACCAGAGGTTGACTGACAGCTAGAAAATTCCAGCACAGCCTAGAGTCAGTTTAGTCCTTAAAGTTAACCATATGCCACTCTAGCTTCATACCAGAGGATAAGATGAATAATTTCTGGAGCAAAGAAATGTCATCCATAACCTTTAGAATGTTTTATGCTCAATATCCAAAGATCAGCAAAAATACCACCAAACATACAAAGAAAACCAATAGCAACATCAGACAATAGAAAAGACCCATGAGTGATCAAGGTATTGGAGTTGTGAAAAAGAGACATTTAAGTAACTGTAGTTATTATGTTCAAGAGAAAAGATGACAAGATGAAGAATCTCATAGAAATAGGAGTATCTAATGAAAGAATTAATGGAAAGTCTAAAAGGGAATAATGCATCAAGTGTATCTAAATAGAGGATTAAATACAGGAAGAGAAAAAGATTAGTGAACTTCATCGTGGTACAGTTTTAAATGTCAAGCAAATGAAGGTGAGACATAATGGTAAGAGTGGAAGAGGTATGAAATATGCCTAATTGGAATCCCAGACAGAAAACAGGGAATGAAGAAGAAACAAAGGCTGAAGAGAAAATGAGATTTTTCCAAAAGAGAAGAAACACCAAGCTACCATACAGAACCAAGAAGTGAGGAGAACCACAAGTAGGAAGAGTACATCATAGTAAAAGTCTATTTAAAAAAAAGAAAAAAAAATCTTAAAAGTGGTTAGGGAAAAGAGTCAGAATGCTTTCAGTGAGCCACATTCATAAAGGTTTACTTCTAAAGAGTCAAGGAAAAATGGAAAGTTACCTACAAAATGCAGGAAAACCCCATGCAATACCAACTTGGAATTTCATACCTAGAGAAAATGCCTTTCAAATGTAAGGCAATATAAATTTATTTCTAAACTAAGAAGAAAAACTTAGAGAATTTGTTAGCACACCTGTACTAAAAAGCAAAATACAGAATTTCCGAAGCAAAAGAATAACCCGGAAGAGAAACAAGAGAACACAGGGAGAAATAAAAAGCAATGGAAAGAGTAAAAATGTAGTGAAATCAAAGTGAGTTATGACTGTCTCAAGCAATTATATAACATCCTGTTGGGCTTAAAACATGTACATAGAAATAACACCTAATAATCAAAAGAAAGTAGAAGCAGGTAAATAGAGTTGAAATGTCTAAGGTCCTACATTATTCTGGAAGGGGATAAATTTATAAATTTATATGACATTATAATAAGTCAAATCACCTTAGAGAACCACTTAGAGAACCATTAAAGGGACAAAAAAAATAAGCAACTAACAAGCCATATAGTTAGAAATTGACTAATTACACTGCATAAAAGTACCAACTTGTGTTACTTGTGTTCATATAAAGACACCATTGTGAGAAAAGTCAGAGAGTGAGAGAAGGTGGTTCATAAGTCATATCTAAAACAAGCTGATACTTTTCAGACAATTAAAGATGCACCATATGTTTTAACCGTCTCATTCCTAAATATTTACTTAAGTATTATACTCTATACATGTGTGTGCTTATAATTTATTGAAAATAAAAGTAATATATTTATCTATAAATCTGTATCTGTACCTATATCAAAACCAGTACTTAAATGTTCTTTGTTGCTTTAGATGCAATAGCTCCAAACTAGAAGCTGCCCAAATGTCCATCTATAGGTGAATAAATAAACAGCTGTGTTCTATCTATGCCATGCAATGGCAAAAAGTAAAAGAGGAATGATCTATAGGTATACGTTATATTGTAGATAAATCTTTAGTTATTCTAGGTGAAAGAAAGTAGGTACTCTTTCATGTCCGCCATCTGGTGGCTTTTATATAACATTCCAAAAAAGCATATGAATTTTTAATGGAAAGAAATAGAATGTTCATTATCTACTGATGGGAAAGGGGTGGGAGGGAATTACAAGAGGGAAGGATTACAGAGAGGACTGAGGAAATTTTTGAGGGTGATGAGTAAGTTTCATACTTGATTGTGTTGATTTATGGATATACACATATTTCAAAATTTATTTGTACACGTTAATATGTGGACTTCATCGTATATCAATTCTATCAAAATAAAAACCTATAGCAAATATCATACTTTTAAAATAATTATTTCCCTTCAAGATGAAGAAAATACCTGTTACCAATCTTACTAAATAAGTTATGGCAATTCTTGTTCATCAATGCAGTAAGGAAAAAAGAATATAAAGTTTGTGAGAAAAGACAAAAATCTGTCACTATTTGTAGACAATGTGATTCTGTATATAAAATCTCAAAGAATTATTATTATAAATAATAATTGTTAAACAGCTATTAACAATTTAAGTTAATAAGATAGTTTAGCATGACATCAATATACAGTATCAGTTACATTTCTCATAATCCTTAGAAAATGAAAAAAAAAGTCAAAGATGTCAATTTTAACAACAAAAATATCAATTACCTAGAGGAGACAGGACTTTACAGAGAAAACCAAACCAAAACAAAAATTATTAAAAGACATTAGAGAAGGCCTAAGTAATGGTGTGATAGCCAATGTTTGTGAGTAGGAAGAGTTGGTCTTCTGTTGATGTCAATTTTCTCTGCATTAATCTAGAGAATCAAGGCATTACAGTAAAAATCCTAGCTGATTTTGTTCGAAAATTTAAAATCCTTCAAGAAGTTTTAGGATAAAAAGCACCAGGAATGATCAGGACAATCTTAAAGAATAATAAAACTAAAATACTTAGATGACCATATATTAAGACAATATACAACTATAAAAGTTAAAAACAGTGTGAAAATAGTAGAAGAACAAGCAAATAGAGCAACAGAGTCTATCAGGGTATACACATACATTGTATCACGTGATTTACAATAAAGGTGATGCTTCAGTCAATTAGAAAATAATGTCCTTTGCAATAAATTGTTACAATCAATTGAATATTGATATAAAATATATCTGACCCTTTTTTCACACCATAAGCAAAATAATTCTAGATGGGTTATAGCTAAATGTGAAAATTAAGGTAAAACTTACATAATAAAACATGAGAACATATTAATGACACTGTAGAAAGAAGTATTTCTTATATTGGAAAGAAAATGTTTTAGTCATAGAGTTAGAAATTGACTAATTGCACTGCATAAAAGTACCAACTTGTGTTGTGTTTATCTAAAGACATCATTGTGAGGAAAGTCAGAGAGTGAGAGAAAGTGTTATAAGAGTGAGATAAGTTATATCTCAAAGATACTATATATTGAATATATAAAGCACTCCTACAAATCAACATGAAACCATATGAGAAATGGACAGTCTTGAATAGAGCTTCTCAAAAGAGGATGAGCAAACACCAATTATATATTATATTTCTTAATACCATCAATCATCAAGAAATTATAACTTAAACAGAGAGATACTACATACACAAATGCAACTAAATATTTGAACCTTTTTGTTGATACTACAATATAGAAAGTATTGAAAAAAATTTAAATCTAAATTCTCCCATTTTTGGTGCAACTTTTGAATATGGCCTTTAACTGTGCTGTATCTCAGAACAAAATCATAGCTGGGTTTTCTGGGAAAATAATTACAAATTGATAATGGGAGAATTAGTATAATTCAAGACATTGTGAGTCATATCATATAGTCAGAGGGAGGAAGTTTGGCCAGGTATAAATTACTATTACTCCAGATTTTATCAAAGTTGAGGTAGGAAAGATATATGATTGTCCGTTTTTCTAGCTAGCCCATAAGAATTCTCCCGTATCTGGCAAGGAGAACTACAAATTTGATTTCCTGCTGTCAAAACTTTAATAGTACCTTTTGTTTTCAAATCAGCTACAAATGAGTTTGCTCCATTTCATTATATAATGTTCATTTTACTGATAAAACTTCAGGAGAAAAACCTGGAGCAATTAAAATGTTTGGATAGAATGCCTTTTTAATTTTCACAAATGACCAGCATTTAATTGGACTTAGAAGTATTCTATTTTAGCTCTTCCCATCCTCCTCAACAAAAGCACTTTCTACTATAGTTGTTCTTTTACTAGTAGCAGTTTGGTTTTGAGCCATACAAGTTACTTTTCAATTAAACTACGGACTCAGCCTAAATGCCCTATATTGATTCATATCAGTAGAGGCTGACAAGTAAGTTGTAATAAACTTTTTCTGTATCTATTTTGATGCCTCAACACTGTAAGCTTCAAAAGTAGGATATGCAAATATGCATGTCTCAAATGTTTTCAAGAGAATTGAAATTAGCCATCCTCTGTACAGCACATACTCTTATCACAGGTTCTCAATATTGGCTACATGTTAGACACCCTTGGAATATTTTTTAAACTCCATGTGACCCCACAGTAGACCAATTACATTAAAACATTAGGCTTGGAGCTCAAGCTTTGAGATTTAAAGTTTCCCCCCACCATGAGACTTCAATGTGAAGGAAAGAATCTAGACCATATCTTTAGAGAATATGAAGAGCAGTCATTTCACCTGGAATAGGGCATGGTGATCTGCACTTTAGCAGACAATAAAATAGAGGTTTCAGAGGAAAAATATCTTGGGCTCATTTCTGTTTGAAATCTCTCTGCTTTTCTGGAATTGTGAAGGTACAAAACAAGAGAGGGTACAGACTCTGTCTTAGGCAAGGAAACACCTGCCTCAGAGAGAGCCAGGTTGTGATCAGGAAAAGCTACAGGTCTCTTTCATGATTAACAAAGATCTTAATGAACCTTAGTTATCTGTAGTCTTAATACTTATCCTTGAAAGCTGAACAGCTATAGAAAATCATGCTACACACATGGATGGTTGATTCCATTATGCATCATGATTATGACCCTCAACCTGATGTGTAACACTTCCAGTCACGATGGAGGTATTTTTCTAGTTAGCCCAACTGTTCATGTTTATTGATGATTATTTAAAAATAATTACTGGAGTTCTCTTATCTCAAAGGCCCTTAACTACCTTTTACTCTTATCCAATGATCCCACTTCTTATGGAACAGAAAAAATAAATAGATGCCATTATTTTGGTAACTATCATATCAGCATAACAAGCTGTGACTACATGTACCTTTTCATATTCAAAAGAAGTTCTCTCTCTTACCCAGGCCCAATTCTTTCTTATGCATTCAGGGACCCATCACATCTTACTTCTTTAAGGTCATGAGTTGTCATGTACCCTCTCTTCTAAATCTCTAATTTCATTCTTACCACCATTTAGAAGAGCTCAAAGAATATTTACCAAAAAAGAGTTTCCACAATCAAAGAGCTGAAATGTTACAAGCTGAACATAGAATGATATGGATGAGCTTAAAGATATGGGAAGGAAATTCATGAATGGACTTACAGGCCATTCTGTGAAGACCATCTAGGAAGCTTAGATGTCATTCTCGATGTAGGGGTAATTCATTGAAAGTTTTGAGGAAAGAAAATGATATGACCTGGCATATATACTAAGATTGCTCTGTATTTTTTTTTGAAAGAAAGAAAGAAAAAGAGAAAAGAAAGAGTGAAAGAAAGAAAAAAAAAGAAAGAGGAAGAGAGAGAGGGAGAGAGAACGAGATTCTTGTTCTATTGCCCAGGCTAGAATGCAGTTTAAAAATGGGTATTAAAAACTTCTTTTATGCCAATAATTGTGCTTAACAATGGAGACAGGAAGGAATAAGGGATGAAAATAACAAACAAGCAGCCAACCAATATTTTATTTAAAACTGTGAGATGCTATGCAATTGCTGAGGAATGATTTACTTCCAATTATGTGGTCACTTTTAAAATAGGTGTAATGTGATACTGAGAAAAATGTATGTTTTGTGGATTTAGGATGGAGAGTTTTGTAAATATTAAGTTTACTTGTTCCAGGTTTGAGTTCAAGTCCTGGATATCCTTGTTAATTTTCTATCTCGTTGATCTGTCTAATATTGACAGTGTAATGTTAAAGTCTCCCACTATTATTGTGTGGGAGTCAAAGTCTCTTTGTAAGTCATTAAGAACTTGCCCCATGTATCTGGGTGCTCCTGTAATGGGTGCGTATATATTTAGGATCGTTAGCTCTTCTTGTTGAATTGATCCTTTCACCACCATGTAGTGTCCCTCTTTGTTTCTTATGGTCTTTGTTGCTTTAAAGTCTGTTTTATCAGAGATGAAAATTGCAGCTTCTGTTTTTTTGTTTGTTTGTTTTTGGGCTCTCTGTTTGGTTAGTAAATCTTCCTCCATCCCTCTGTTTTGAGTCTTTGTGTATCCTTGCATGTGAGATGGGTCTAAATACAGCATACTGATGGGTTTTAGCTTTTTATCCAATTTGTCTATCTGTGTCTTTTGACTGGGGCATTTAGTCCATTTAAATTTAGGATTAATATTAACGTATGTGAGTTTGATATTGCCATTTAATGCTAGCTGGCTGTTTTGCCCATTAGTTGATGTAGATTCTTCATTATGGTGATGCTGTTTACCTTTTGGTATGGTTTTGGAATGGCTAATACTGGTTGTTATTTTCTATGTGTATTGCTTCTTTCAGAAGCTCTTGTAAAGCAGACCTGGTGATGATGTAACCTCTGAGTGCTTGCTTGTTCACAAAAAAATTTATTTTTCCTTCACTTAGGAAGCTTAGTTTGGCTGGATATGAAATTCTGGGTTGAAAATTCTTTTCTTTAAGGATGCTGAATGTTGGCCCCCACTGTCTTCTGGCTTGTAGGGTTTCTGCTGAGAGATCTGCTGTGAGTCTGATGGGCTTCCCTTTGTGGGTAACCCGACCCTTCTGTCTGGCTGCCCTTAGCATTTTCTCCTTCATTTCAAGCCTGGTGAATCTGACGATTATGTGCCTTGGGGCTGCTCTTCTTGAGGAATATCTTTGTGGTGGTCTCTGTATTTCCTGGACTTGAATATTGGCCTGCCTTGCTAGGTTGGGGAAGTTTTCCTGGATGATATCCTGAAGAGTATTTTCCAGCTTGGATTCATTCTCTTCGTCACATTCAGGTACACCCATCAAACGTAGATTAGGTCTTTTCACATAGTCCCATATTTCTTGGAGACTTTGTTCATTCCTTTTTACCCTTTTT